>JBBPTU010001001.1:0-15658 GCA_038094295.1 Tylopilus aff. beelii | reverse complement strand
TGTCCAGTCATCAAGATCAAACATTCTATTGGCATATATATATATAGTACAAGCTCTATGATGAGCAAGCAGATTTATGAGGGTCCAAACATACCAAAATTCAGCGCACTATTTTCTCAATCTAGTGCACTACTTTTTGGAATGGGTGCACTACTTTCTCGGTCCAGCATGCTACTTTTTCGTAGAGGTGTGCTATTTTCTCAAATCAGCACACTACATTTCTCACCAGATGAAACCATGTATGAATGATGAAAAATATTAGACCAAAATTGATCACGATGGATATTCTGAGACATGCCATGTGTATGTTCTACATGGTAGATGAAGATATTGTATGATGTGAACTCATTAACGAATGTGGGGAGGGACATGATGTGATGCTAAATGGTGTAAATATGCAATGGAAATATGATTAAGTGATTGGCCTGACAAATGCTTCAATAAATGTAAGGATAATGTTGTCTACATACCCCAGGGATACCAGGCAGGATTGTGAGGGAGGTGTAAGACAGGAGGTCGATGATCTGAAATCATTCAAAGGGGCGGTGTGGACATGGAGGTACTAGCTTGAGAGACTTCAGAGGCCAAGTTGGAGAAGTCTCCCAGTTCAGGAATTGATGGCATAGTACTACCCACTGAAAGAATGTTAGAATCTGGTGGGTTCATGGGATACAGGCAAAATCCTTACCACTATAGTTGTTCGACTTGTGTCCAAATGTTGTGGACACATGGCACTTCAAACCCAGGGCAATTGACTCGCCAATGGGCCCAGCCCAGGACAAGAGACTTGGAGTGATAGGGATATCAACATCATGATCATTGTTGGTGAAGGAGTCCAATCCTTGTTCAGTAAGAGTAAAAAGACAAGGGATACTTTCATTCAAGTTAGCATGAGCAGTGATGCTACCACCTGCTTGATTGACAATGTGAAATGCACCTGCAGGAGAAGGTTGAACAGTTCTGAGGAGCTGGACATCAGATTCCGATTTGTTCACTGCCAGTGGGTCCACATTTATGGCATGCATACTGCCTTTACCTTTCTTTGCTTTTCCTTTTCCCTTGTTTCAAGTAGACAGTGCCACATAATCTGCATCATCATCTGTGTCAGTGGAAAAAGAGATGATGGAATCATTTTCAAAATCTGACTTCAACTTCAAGTCAGACTCTGAGTCACCAGAGGTCCTGGGTCCTGAGTTGATGAGACGACTGTGCTCCTTTATTATGGTCGTATCTCAGTTAGTATAGACAGCACATGGGATAGAGATTTGAGGAGCTAAGGAGCATAGAGAGGCAGCAATGTTAGTTACTGCATCAGAGTGCATGATTGGATGTACCAATGGCGATTGTAAATAAGGTGAATTTATGACCAGGAGTACCTTTAACCTCATCAAGCTCCTTCCCAGTGATTGTTGGCTGCATGAGGACAAAGTAGCTCTGTTGTTGTGCATTGAGCAACACCCAATGGATGTTTGGGAATCCAAGATGAGCATCAAGCCACTTGAATGCCTTCAGGAACAGATATCAGAACCACAAGTCTATGTTGACCATAGACCATGAAACATTAAATTCAAGGTCTTTCTTACCATCAGCGCTGACAAGTAAGCCATGCTGACGATACGTCTCCAGTTCCGACTTCTCAGGCTTCTTCTTTACTCGCAGCTTCCCGGTCTAATGAAATGAGTACAACTTAGTATACTGAATGATAGCATACATAAATCCTTACTGAATCAATGCCGTAAGGGATCATCACAAGTGAACCAATTTTAATTGGCTTCTCTTGAGAGGCACTTTGGCTGGCCTTCTTGCCCTACTTACATTAGAGCATTTAAATGTGTAAAGTTAGTGGAACATACCTTTGGAAACAACAAAGATAATTTTGCAGTCTTGCAAAAACCAGAAGATGCTTCAGTGTGGGCAGCAGCTGGCATTACATGTGGGCAGAGTTGCATGCTGTAGTGGTCAATGATTGCCTGTACTATATCAGCAGGTGTCATTGACTGCATAGATGGTGGCACTGTGGTTGCAGACTCAGGCTGTGTAGATAGTGGCAGTGAAGCTGTACTAGTAGACTGTGGAAATGGTGGTGCTGGGGTGGCGGATTGTGACTGTGCAGATGGGGGAACTGAAGTTGTTGACCAAGACTGCACAGACCCGGATCGTGGCACTGGAATTATAGGAAGCATAGACTGTGTAGTACTAAGGTTAATAGATTCAGAGGTGAGAGTGTGGGGGGAGAAACGGTCAGAGGCAGGTTAGCAAAGGATAGGTGATGGTGCTGCTTCTGGTGGCATGAGGAGCAGCAGTTTCCGTTCTGTCCAGCAGCTGGAATAAACTGGGAGCATGGTCATGACCGTTGGTCCGTCAACATGGGGGGCATCAGCGATGGGACAGCCAGAAACAGGGTGGGATGGGACGAGTGCCACAACAATAGTATTGCCTGTAAAAATCTTATATACCCATGAGCTACAGTTCACTGCCTTCAATCATGGAGACGTGTGCCAAAATATCCAAACCTTGCACCCACAACACACTTTGTGGCCACCACACTTCAAAAGGAAGCTCTGCTACATACTCATGCTTACTGCAACCAACAGTAATGACTTCAATCTCGGGGTATGAATTGCCCTGCCATTCTTCTTTGGTGACTCCATAACCCATGGGAATAATGCCTCATTTACCAGTTTCCTGGAGAACAGATCTGAATATGTTGTAAGCTTGAATTGTGTGGAACAGGATGGGACACCAACAGCGGGATGGCCCTGCGAAGCTCCACTTTCCACCTCCAGTTCGATACCATTGTTGTGATCTGGGTCCAGATGAATTACACTATCCAAGTTGAAACTTGAATCTTGAATCTTGGGCTCCATATAAACACCATGCCAAACTTTCAAGAGAAACCACATGTCCTATGTATGGCATCAAATTGATCAGCATATGAACAACATACAATATATACAGCTTACAAAAGGTGATTGGTTGTGACCCTGTTTCGAGACTGGGTGATAGTTCCAATCTTGCTGAAACTGCTGACAGTCAATGTTTATCTCGTTGAGAAAAAGGTAATGCAATAGCCACAGGTGACTTGCATTACTTGAGTCAAGCATGTGGATGTCCTTGAGACAGACAAAAAAAGCTCTCCAACAGCGCACAAAGTGGATTCCAACATCCACCCAAAGTCATTCAATGTGAGAGTTTCATGTTGATTTCCCCCACAGGAAAGATGCCTGATTGGGACCACGGTGTCAGATCATCCAAGTAGTGACATCCAAGTTCTTGCCACCATGGTCTCCACGAACTTGTGAAGGTACTCCATATGTTTTGATAGCACAAAGAAAAAGATCTAGTACTGTTGATGCACGATTGATGTTTGCCTATATTACAACAACCTATTGACATAAGTAAAGACACTGAAAAAAAAAGTCTACGTACTGTGCAACAGTATCCATCAATCATGCCATGGATTACAATACTCCAGCGAATCAACTTATGATGGCCATCAATGTGCCACACATAGTTTGATTGAGGTGCTTCATACACCCACCGTTTGACCATAGTGTGAAAATGAATGAGCCTGCCAAGTGGATTGATGCGTTGCATGGACAACCAAATGCACTCCATTTGTACATGCATTCCATGCAATTTCAAAAATGTGATGACAAATCACAAGCTGGCATTTGGACAGCTGTGCATGTAATAGCAGATGAGAGTGTCAAGTTCATTGTCTGGTATGTTGGAATAATGCTTTGATAAGCCATTAATCTGAAGATGTCAGCATAGTGTACTCTGATGTACTCCAAGAGTTCCAGCAAGGGTTCAAAGTGGGATACAATGGGCAGATGATACTGCATCAGACAACCACTCTAGGTCAAATTCAAAACGTGGGTGACCACGACCTGGGCCAGAGGGATTGATCACCATAGGAACAACAGGAATCACAGTAGATTGATCCCTATGGGGTAATGAGCCAAGGACAAACTTCAATTTGGAGAAAAAAGATTGCTTACCATCCTGATGCAGACAGTGCAAGGTTCTCAAGTGCATGTAAAAGTTTGCCAAACCCATTTACACATGTTGTAATCCAATTGGGGTCTTCCACCTTATGTCTAAGTGCCTCAAGTAACGGTACCATCTGCTGATTGATCTAATCAGCATAGATGTGAAGTTGAAGTGGGTCGATGTCATCTTGCTGTAAAAGTGCCACTGCATGCTGATAGGAACCCTGAAGTAATTCATAGGCATAACGAATTCCAGGACCCCCCAGAACTTTAGCTGGGAGTATAAGGAGGGCCACAATCAGATGCCAGTCATCCTGACAATGAACAGTTAACATCCTAGCCAAAAGGGAAAAAACATTGACACTGCCAGTGTCTGACAGTGTGAAATTGTCACATGCCAGTGGTGCAGTAGGTGCCACACCACCCACATTGTGTGCAAGTTCTCACTGGCAATCCTCAATGCCCCCAGGCCTCCACTCCTCCAAGTCAGCATCTGGGTCACTAATGGCCAGCCAAGGTAATCAGTGGTCCATATCTCAGCAAGATAGCTGCCAGTACCTTCTAAGCATGTCTGTTCCTCAAGAGCAGCATCCAGAATTTTATTTCAAGGATGGGACAGTCACAATTTTGGTTTGGATTATTTCTCTCATTTAATGTAATTCATGCTTACTAAGGCTCTTAACTTGGCCACTGGCACTCTGATAGATTCCCGAACAAGCCCATCAAACCCTTTACCGATTGTACCCTGGTCTTCTTGCACTGCATTCTTCAGTACTCAATTTGGTTCTCTCACTACCTCAAGAGAGCCAAATGAATGTTGAGGGGAGCTTGGATGAAAATCCAATCATCCTTCAGGGCATTGTCCAACAAGAATTCAACTACTTATTAACATTTCTATTTGGTGGGCAAGTAGCCTTACCTTTGTTCAGTAACCATGAAGCTCTAATAGTTTAATTTTTTAAGTAGGTATGCTGGTGAGGACAATTGTCAAGAATATCTCATCTCCATCCTCAAACTCTCTGCATTCTTTGAGATCAACCATGGCTATCAATATGCCATTGCTGAGCTCACATGCTTGTTGCCAGTTGAAACTTCTTTAAAACTTCAGCTTGGCTGCATGTATCATGTTGATCAGTGGGTTGAGCCTGCATTCCAAGATATGTTGGCTCGACCATTGTCATCCATCTCTTGTGTTGAAGCCCGACAAATGGGTTTAGAGTATTTTACATTCTCAGTCACACAAAAGCTCTTATTGAAGAGCATTACCAAGCCATTGCATACACAGAACCTAACCTGACATAGCCCATTGACTGTGTCACACCACTGTAATGTATGGAGGTGTGGAAGGATGAGTGGTGGAATGGCATTGCACGGCACTTGTTACACCCTGAAAGCCCATCTCCTCTTCGTGATGTCATGCAAATATTGCAGGAGACAGAGGTTCCTGGCCTGTGCAATTTTTGCAAAGAGGCAACTCTCAGTCAATTGAGAGACTGTGATGCACTTCAGAATGATAAGATGTTGGAAGATATTGCAGTTCTCAAGGTGATGGAATTTCAGACTGATGAGCACATCCGGGTGTCTTTCAGGAACATGGACTCTGCTTAGTTACATGGCACGTACTACTTGTTCTTGTCATTTTTTTAAATTGTCCTGCCCATTTATCATAAACTGAGAATAGTGCTGCCCATGAAACCAATGATGCACTAGTGAGCAAAAGTAGTGCTCCTTCAAGTCTACAAAAAAGTAACACACTGGACTGAGAAAGTAGTGTGCCCATCCTGAAAAGTAGCACACTGGACTGAGAAAATAGCATGCTGAATTTTGGTATATTTGGACCCTCATACAGATTCAATGATTTAAATGACAACTATATGCCTCCAATACTAAGTTGGGTGATATTCAAGATAGTACCACAGTGATATATGTAAAGATACATCTGATGACAATCTAGCATGTCCTATTAAGCTATATCACATCTACAGAGACTTCACAACAAGAAAGATTCTCATGATCTGATCAGCTTGGGCCTAATATTCACTAATGGTAAGCCTAAGCAAGAATTGCTATTCGCATATAATATGTATATATGATGAATTGAACTATATTTTAATGAATAAAAGGTAGTTTCTTTTTTAGTTTTTGACTTGAAGTCATAATTTATAGCAAGCTAAGTCAAGTAGATTGAATGATGTAATATTAATTGACTCCATGGCAGCTTAGCTAAATCAGATACCTAGTTCTGACTAAAGTTGAGTACAAGTTAAATTCAAGGCAATATTATAACAAATTGGCTGACCTATATAACATATGCTAGATGGGGTATATTATAACAGTAGTATAGCAATAGATATTGTAAAAACTGTGCAAATAGAGATAATTTTACTGAGATTAATTCACTGACTATTATCATAGGATAATCTACTCTGGGGCTTGAAAGTGGATAGTAATGCTGAGAGCTGCTTTTTTCATGGGAGTCATGAAGTCCAGCAGGAAGTCAATTATGAAAAAAGAAAATACCAAGGCTATGGTGATAAATTGGTCATTCAAAATTTCCCACCATATTTTTTGCCATTTTCATGGGACTTTTGCCATTTTAACTGGATATTTGCCCTTTTTATCCCATTTTTACCTTGCTGACTGTTTTTTTCTTCTATGTTATTACATTTTGTAATTTATCTCACTATACATTCTAAATATCCACCAGGCACTGAGAAATGGTGCTGCAGCCACCACCACCAAGTGTACCATCATTTCAGAATGTGCTAATTGCAATGAGCACTATTTCCTTGCAGTTAAACAACTGACTTCAATGGAGATGATCAAGTTTCTTGACAGTGTATATTATTAGCAAACTTAAGGTATGCAGCCTAGAAATTGCTGAGACGCATGATACAAGATCACATGACAGCTTATCCCTTCAGCATACTCAACATTATGTAATTTGAAGTCAAATTTGTCTTGCTTACTATAAAGAAATGCCTTGAATCAAACACATGTTACATTATTCACTCATACCATACATATTGCTGACAACATAGGGCAAGTTCATTGAGAGGATAGATTGTAAAACCACTGGGTGATCCTCATCTGGCAGTCAGTCATTATCTATTACTTTCACAAGGGTAAACAGATTTATGTGGAATTGGCATCCATTATAGTGACTGCTTTTGTAACAGCAATTGCTTCTTTATCTTAAGAAAAAGCAACCCCTAAAAGCCAGAGGGGAATCCCTATATAACATTTTCTGACCATTCCTTTGAAATCCATCTGACTTTCAGCATGAAATCTACCTCACCAAATATATCACATATCTGAATGTAGTCATCAGTATTAGTTACCAGATGCTTTCACTTCAGAAAACTTATGATAGTCATAGAGGGTTTAGAACTAGAACTGACACAAAAGGCAGACCAAACAGGGAGACTCAGCAAGCATGCACATGATAACTCAGACAGTTCCACTTGTGTGAACACATCAGCACCAACATAAGACAAGGGGGAAGTAGGAACATACTGAGATGAATGACTTGGATAACAAGTTTTGTGATAACAATATTAATAATGTTGATTACTGGTGATTCATAGTGTGGAACCAAGCTATTCATTATGATTACTCAGCAGTGACACCAACTTAGGCCATGATCACTAATCAAAGATTGTAATATGTTATTTTTAAACTGTCATATTCTTTAACCATCACAAAAACCCAGAATCAGAAATCTCAGGCTTGATCTCAGTAAGTATTGTTGTATTCATAAAAATAATTTACTAGTACATTAAATTAAATATGCTAGTTATTTTCTTCCAACTTCAATAAATTTGGAAATGAGTCCCTGATATTTTCTGCCCCTGTGATTTCATCAGTTGATTTCCCTAAAGCTATCACACTTATAGATCACATACATGAATGTTCTTTTTATAAGTACTCAACTATATTATTTTTAGATCTATGATAGTATTGAAATTATTTGTAAACTTATAAAAGATACTATCTTCATAGATCTCTACAAAGTGTTCTTATATTCTGGTAACAAAAAAGCCTATGACTACCTTTATTGTCAAAAAGTTTAAAGGAAGAAAATTTTCTTTATATATATTTTAGGTTGGAGCTAATCTTTAAGAGGCCTTTGAATACTGAGACCCTTTTCTTTTTGTCATGTGCCTGAGGAAGAAGAGGTAAGTATTACTCTTCTATTATAGGAGCATTACTTTCCAGACATCTATGCTTACTATTCTGAAAACTAATTGAAGCTATATGTAAAATTCCCAGAACAGATGTTTCTATTCAAATCATTGGTTATTATTATACCCATAGCAGCATTTGCACTGCTGACAAGGGATCATCTAGTTATCAAAGAGCTGTGACTGGTGATCTCTTTTTCTCTGTGTAGGAGTAACAAGAAGCTTTACCTAGCAAGTCAATTAGAGTGGTAATAGCTATATTTGACACATTATCACCACAGAACAGGTAAGTTTATCTTTTATTATATTTAGTATGCTTTTATATATAGCTTTACAGGTTCATTATCTATTTGCTAACTTATTGATTCAAAATGGCTTATTAGAGTTTTTGGTGAGCAACCTCTTTATCAAAATCTTAAATGGCAACAGTCTATCACTGTTAATCAATGGCAACACTCATCATCATTGAAGTAAGTGATATAATTGATATTCAAATATTCTACTGATTCAGAAATCAAAGGTATTATTTATCCATTATATATAAGCTTGTATTGAATCTGGTATTCAATTCTTATATAAAAGAATCAAGCATCTCCTAGGGATGTTGCAAGTGGCTAAGACTTTTAATGATCTAAAATATCTCAGATCCTATGTACTGTATTAAAATACTTTGATTTTGGTCATGATTTTCATGTAGATGACCACCAGAAATTCTCATATTGAATGACTATGGGTTGAGCATAGTATCTAGGATCAGTTGAATAGCTTCCAGGCTAGGTCAGTATATCAATGTCTAGGACCAGTATGTCCATAAAAATGAAGGAGGATCAAAGAAATTACAATAATACAATGGGATTGGAAAGGTGGAAAGGTGGTCTGTTTTGGTGAATGATGAATGGAATACAATATAAATGATTCATTGAAGGGCCATTCAAGTGGAACAAATCCTCTGATGACAAAAATGAAGCAAGAGTCCACAAGATGGTTTAAAATAACTGGTAGGGTGAAATTGGGGGAAATGACTCAACTGAAGGTGAAGTAAGCAAAATGAGATGTCCAGATGATAAAGAAGGATCACTGGTTGATTTCCCAGTGTCCTGCCTTGAAGGAGTAGCATCACTGAATACATTCAGTGATACCAGTATAAGGTCATCCTGGGCCAGGTGCTCAGGGTTCAAAGGCAAAGTCCCTCCCTGTCAGTTGCATCAGCAACAATAAGGATGTATCAATCAGTCAAAGACAGATCTAATAGATCTGAAAATGACAGATGCTCTCTGTCCCACTTGATTCTGGTGTGTAATACTCAGTTCCAGGTGGGACTGGCACATTAACCTCCTCTATGGCTGGTTTATCAATGACCTCTTCAACCAATGTGACTATCTCTGGACTGGTGGTATACCTTCTATGACTGGTTCATTTTGACTGGTACCTTTACTGGTTGGACCAGTGATTCACTTTCTGCAATCATTTCATCTGCAAATGTTAGTTCATTTAGTGGCTAGTCATACCAGTCATCTTCACAACCTAGATGTTATGAGATGAGCCAGGTGAAGAATGCATGCCAGGATGGGACTTCAGCCATTCCTCCAGATACTCAGATAGCTCAGCACCTTCCTAGTCTATACTAGATGGCTGCCTGGATCTTGACTACATTATCAAGACTTTTCATTGTGCAAAGATAATTAATATGAGCAAGCAAATAAAGAAGGTTAACCATGAAATGAAGAGAGTCTTGGTAGTGTTGATGAGTATGCTCTCATTGTCTCTCCATTGCTCTGATGGCTTCCTAATCATTCCCATTGGATTTCCCTTGTTAACTTTACCTATTTCCCAGGCCATTGTTTGCTATTCTGGTATCAGGGTTCATTCCTAGGCATTGAATGAAATACCACTGGGTTACTGCTTTTGAAAAATCATGGTGTAGCTTTGTATGAACCTCTCTATTTCCAGTTGCCCAATTGATCAGCAGATTGCTTTCTTGGAGCCATGGAAGTCCCAGGATTACACTTTCCTTCCCAGAGACAAGGTTAAGTAGGGACACATCTCAATATGACCTCACTAAGCTGCTGGGGAAGGTGGGTGCAATGCTGTTGTGACAGCTGTGGCTGTCATTGTCCATATCCTTTTTCAACACCTTCTAGGGGAACAACAAGCACTCGAGAGTAAAGTCATGGTTGTGTTTCTCACACAGAACATTAAAATTATATAGTATCAATACTAACTGACCTTGTGATAACAAGTGACTAGTGCCACAAGAGCAGGGTGATAAGTACTAACTAATATTTCAATGATGGCAGTAAAGTAATTAGTATACAATAATGGTTGTGATCAACTACATGTCCACACATATGCCACAGCAGTAAAAGAAGACCAAGCCTGCAGTTAGCATGGAAAACATCTATTTGATTGCTTGCCACACTGAAAGACTGTCAAACCTTTGAAAGTCCTCTCCATGGTCATAATATTGTCTATGAGATAAATATGGCTGGTCTTTGTCTATATCCTCATAACATAAAGTACTGAGAAGGAAGGCCTTTGGCAATCAATTGTCCAAACTCTATTGATCTTGTTTGGATTTCATGACTGGGCAGTTTATATTGCTCTGGATGAAGAACCAGTATATTTGGGGCAACAAGGGGGAGTATTTCTTCAATCCTACAATAATCAGCAAGAACAACAAATAACACTAACATGGAACTTACTATGTGTAGGATCTATGTGAGAAAGACCAATGACCATCTGGACCAGTGTCCAAAATGCATGATGATGATGGATCTGGTTAGTCAGGCTACCCTGGCATGCCAAGTCAAAATAGCATCCAAGCTTGATGTGGTGGTATGAATAGAAATAACTGCTAATAGTGAAGGAAGTGACAGGTGTGTACTCCACATGGACCTGGTGAGGCAGTTGGATGCTAAAAGGGAACATGTCAACTAAAGCATTAAAGACATTAAGAAAACTTACAGTAGATCAGCAGGGTAAATGTAGACAAACTCTGCATACAAGTCTAGATGTTTTGTTTTATCAGGGTAAACCCCTCAGGGGTATGGGTAAGGATATTCCCTTAGCCAGTTTTGACTAGTACTTTTACCCCTGGGTAAAGGTACCACTCTTGCCTAGCCCTCAGGAATGGACAACTAGATTATTTGCCATCACCTTGTGTTTCTCAAATGGCAGAGCATATTGAGTTTGGCTCCATCTGACAGCTATGTTATGGAGTAAATACTTAGCAATGACAAATATAAATGTTCTTATCTGATGGATGGAGGCATGACATGTTGAACTAAAGGACCATCAAGACTAAATCAGCATTGACTAGGATTGTTGATTCCTGCCAATAGCTCAGACATTGTCCTGGGGACATGGGGGTGTGAAAAGTCCACAGCACATTTACTAGCATCTTCAAAGCATATCAATCAATAGCACAACAAACAAAATGTACAAAAATGAACCATGCATATCAATTTACATATTTGATGATATCTAAAATGAATGAAATAAACTGTTGTCACTGAGCTCAAATGGGCTGGTATCTTCAAAGTTGTGCACAATGACTGAGTGACCAATCAAAAGCAACTTGCATATATTGGTAATGATGTCAAATTTGTGTTGGTATGAAGAACCATCCAGAAAGTTAATATGAGAGCTTCCTCAGGTGGCCTGTGAGAAGAAGCAATGTGATAAACATATATGCCTCGTCAAGTTGAAGCACATTCACATTCTCTTGTTCTAGAGTGGGAGTGATCCAGTGGCAGGCCCAACTTCAACAGTGGGGTCACTTGGAATACCAGGTGGACCACCATCAGCATTTTGATTGGTAGTGGCAATCAGTGTGTGCTGAAACTCAATACCGCTCTGAGAGGTGAATTCCAGCATCACATTGCTCATATACTCACTTTCCTCCCTTGTCATCTTTCAATGTCTTAAGCCATTGCTCCATCTGGTTCTCAGCATGTGCCTTGAACTGCTTCAATATATCTAAAACATCTGACAGCCAGAGAAAGTGCAATAGGGAACTTTGTGGACATCAGTGTGGGCAAGCTTAGGGGAAGGACTAGCAGACACAATCCAGGGTCCATTGGAGTGCATACAGGTTTGCAATCAGCCATACAAAAGTGAGAAAGCATATCAATGCAGCCAGGGTGAACTTGATCACATCATCTTAGAGATGCTGAAGCAAGACCAACATCACAACACACATTCCGCTCATCCCTGATTATTTCTCTACTCTTTCCAGCAATTCTCATGGCTGATCTTGCCTTGCAAACTCCAAAAAGCTTTGTCTATCATTAGTCCTCTGAGTCCGAGTCCAGTTTCTCGTGCTTTGTCAGTTTCTACCCCTGTTATCATATCAGCATCGCCTTGCCATCTTCCATTTCCTTTTTCTACTTACCCTGGCCTTTCCATTTCACAGTTCTGGCCAGATATGCCAGGTGTACCAGTTGTCGCTAGGTTTCCATGGCTTCTCAAGTTCACTTACTCCATCTTATGCTTAATCAATTTATAGAAATAAATCCCCTTCTCTGCATTGAGATCAACAGAAGCAGTATCCTTTATTCCCAGATTTATAAGCAATGAAGGTTATAGCTTCAGACTTAGCTAATAGCTTTTGAAATAAGAAATATCCAGCTGGTACTTCCTTATTCCAGATAGTTATGGGTGGTTCCAGCCTAATTAATAATCTCTTTACAGGTTGATAGATATAGATGTGAAGAGCAGTCCCAACATATCTTGCCAGAAGGTAGGAGGCAAACAAGGTTGTGACTGCAGCTCCTTTGGCTGCACATGGTTGCCTTCATTGATTCACTGCTGATCCTCAGCATGCCAATCAAGACTGTAGAACTTGCAGAAGAAAGACTCCTATGATTTGAGCATGGTCATTTTGGACATTGCTCCAAAAACATATCAATCAAACCTCACACTTCTCTTGAAGGTATCCCTAAATTAACAGTTCCTAATGATGCTTCACCTTTTGAAGGCTTTGAATTGGGTAAAAAACATTATCCAGTATCATTCATCCACTAGAGCTAAGAGACCATTGAAATTGGTTCACACAGATTTGTGTGAATTCCATGTACACTCCAGAGATCACAACTGGTGGATGCTCACTTTCATTGATGATTTTAGCAGTTATGCAAGTGTTATGTTTTCTTAAAAGGAAGTCAGAAATCACTTCTCATTTTTGCACTTGGCTTATCTCGGTGGAGAGGTAGTTGAATTCCAAACTGTTGAATCAATGATGTTTCCTTTAAAGTAGAGAGTGTCCTCCACAATGGACCAATTGGAACTGTTGGATGAAGCCTGCAGAGTCTAGAACAAGGGGGTCAGTGGGTGTGGAGGCCACAATTTTATCTGCCAAGACAACATTGAGGTGAGAGATGAAGGCAGCAGGTGGGAGAAAGATCATGTCATGATTATTCTGGGAGGTGTCAATATCCTACCTGCAAGACATGCCTGGAAGGGCAGTTTAGATCAGGTCACAATCCTGGAGGAACTTTTACCAGTGGGTTTGGTGGCAGGAGA
The DNA here is from genome assembly GCA_038094295.1 of Tylopilus aff. beelii. Classification (NCBI taxonomy): domain Eukaryota; kingdom Fungi; phylum Basidiomycota; class Agaricomycetes; order Boletales; family Boletaceae; genus Tylopilus; species Tylopilus aff. beelii. The sequence continues at coordinate 1,956 of JBBPTU010001001.1, read as the reverse complement.
GGGTATGTAGGTGCTTAAAGTAAGTGAGGTTCTGATAATCCATGAGAATTGCAACCAGGTGTTTGATGCCAGTCAGATAGTGCTTTCACTTGCTAAATGCAAGGATTTTAGAGAAAGAGACACAATGGGGGGGGTTGTTTGCAGTGTCCCTCTAATCAGCACCACTCCTGCTGCCATGAGAGAGGCATCAGTTATGATGGTGAAAAGGGCAGTGGTGTCAGGGTAACAAAGGACTGGTCTCATGAGAAAGGTAGCCTTAAGCTTGTTGAATGACACATGATGGGTTGGCATCTAGTGCCATAATGTCCCCCTTCTTGGTAACATCATGGAGGGGGTGTGATCTAACTCTGAGAAGAAAGAGATGAACTTCTGATAGAAGTTGCAGAAGCTAATAAATGACCAGACCATCTTTACCAAGGTGGGGGATCTTCAATCCTCAATTGTGGTGAGCTTAGAGGGGTCCATGTTGATTTCACCCTGCTCAACCACCATCCCTAAATACTTTACTTCAGTGGCATGGAAGCTACATTTTTCCAACTTGAGGTATAGTTTATGTTTGCACATGTGCTACAGTACAGCTTGAGCTCTGTGGTTGTGATTCTTCTGATTTGCAGAATGAATCAACATGGAGGCCATTCATATAGATGATCAGCCATCCCTTTGCAATCATGTCCCCAAAGATATGGTTCATCCGGGTTTGAAAGATTGAAGTGGAGGTTACAGAGGCCAAAAAACATGATGATCAGTTTGAAGAGGCTGAAAGGGTACTTATTTGATGCAGAGTTCTTTTGTAGTTGAAAGATATTGTACAATGCACAATACCTTCTGCAAAAGCTCATCAGTAGGGTTGAATGAATATTGTGACATCTTGATAACTCTGGGATTCAATGACCAACTGATATTGACTTTGAAAAGAAGTGTCAGAGATGCCAGAATTGGAATGAGGATTATAGCCTTGTTGTAATGGCATGTGTTTGCCTTTATAGTTAGTGAGGCCAAAGGACTCAGTTGTTACCCTTTCAGCATAGGCAACTTGATCAAGTTTGAGCCTTTTTCAAGCATCTTTTTTTTCTGATCTTTTCTAATGCTCATACCAAGGTATTCTTTGGCTGCTCCTAGATCTCTTGATTCCAATTGCTGCATAAATTCTTTCTCATGTTGAAGGAGTAGTTGTTTTAAGCTACCCATGAAAAGAGAGAGAATCATCAACATGTGTAAGAATGATGACAATTTCAAATCCAATGATCTTGTAATAAGTACCATCCCATTTTCTTGAGGGATTGGTGCAACTACTGGTTCCAGTAGAGTGCAGACTGTTTCAATCTGTAGATTAATTGGTTCAGCTGACAGATCTTTTTCTCCTGACCTTTCACAATGAAACACTCTAATTGATCCATATAGAGCTCCTCATCCAAAGTGTCATATAGGAACATTGTTTTGATAATGTCCAGGAGGATCCAGGTATTTTGTGACTTAGCCTTTGCTCTCAAGAAACTTGACGATGAATTGATTGGCAGACAATACTGTTGTTTACTCCACTGGTGTTGAGTCTCTAATCTTTAGTCTAATTGCTAAGGGAAGGAGGATGTCAAGTTCACTCATGTCCTGCATGTTCCTGATCTCCAAAACAAACAAACACCTCTTCATCCTGTACTTAACTTGTCATGCTGGCTTCACTGTCAATATCAACTCATCACACATGTGATTCTCTCATCTTCCTGGCCCTCCACTGTTTGTGACCACCACCATCAATGACAACAACAATGCTGCAATCTGTGATGACACTACAGATAGGGTTCTGCATGGGTCTGGGTACCCACCGTGGGTTATGGGTATGGGTACTGGTGGGTATAGGGGGTTGACCATTATAGGTTGGCATGGTAAGATGGTAATGGTAATGGGATTTAACTTGGGTAATACTAATAGAACATCACTTTAGCAGTGATTATATACAAA
>JBBPTU010001000.1:0-15665 GCA_038094295.1 Tylopilus aff. beelii | reverse complement strand
TCGTGAAATCATCTGGTGGAGTGAGTATTCGTCTCGGAAGATCAGATAAAGTGGGCCTACGGTTGATATTCGGCAAGAAAAGCAGTGCAAAATTGGCTGCTAATCCCAGCGTAACTCCCGAGAGGCAGAACGCGAAAACTGGCCACAAACATGAATCCTTAAAGTCGTGAAGTAATACACCACACCTACCATAGCCTATGAACCTCAAATTGGCGAAAAGCACAGTCATAACAGTGAGGATGTCGATATACGTGAGGAAGTGGCTTGTTTGCGTTCACAAAGACAGAGTGGTTATGGGAGCGCAGGTCAAACACCTGAGAAGCGTTCTAACGGTTTGAGGGTTCGTCATATTTGGGCTGCAGTCGAACCATACTCATGGCCGGTCCGTAATATCGGAGTTCAAAACGGGTCTTAGCGGGAGGAAACGGCACTTCCATTTCCGATAGCGACCGCTCTAGATTACATTCGGTTCAACGACTCCAGCGCGAACTACAAGCACATGCATAAAAATATACCAATACGGGGAGGACAGTGAGTCAAAATCTACCCAGCTCAAGTGTCGGAAAAGTCTGCGAAGCGTTACCGCCGGGGTGATGCATTTCTCTTGTAATTGTCTACAGTATGTGCCCGAACGGGAGCCTTGTGTCCGTTTGATGCCCAATTGGGGTAACGTGAATCATTCCAATGGGACTCGTTTTTCCAGAGTTCCGGATCAGCTTTCTCACTGGCGAAGGCTCTGCCTCTCGGACGAGTACTGACGGGCGCCGGGAGCTTGGACATGTTCGACCTTGGGCCGAACCAGGGATAAACCGTGACCGGGATGAACCACACGTTGCGGTTCACTCGGTAGTAGTGCTTCAAGGCCATTCCAAGGAGGAAAAGAAGGAACCCCCATACTATTGTAAGGTCAGAAATAGGTGGACCCTGAAAACGGGGTACTCGCCCAGGATAACGTTGAACAGCGAGAATGCCTCGAGGACACGATATTGTGCTTGATAGGTTTCCGTAGAGACTAACGTGTCTAGCCAGTCAGCGCTTGTATAGGATTAAAAATAGGAAAGACTTACACCCGGCTACATCGACAAGTTCAGAGCCATCTAGTGACGAGAAACACTCGACATCCGCATTCTCCAAGTCAGAGCTAGCCAGAAACGCGCCAAGTGCTGAGTCTAGTTGAGCACACAATAGGGCACGACATAGCCGAGACGTACCAAGCCAAAAGGTTCCCAGTAAACCCAAACATCCTAGTTCTATTCTAGTGGAAATAGGGTTTCGAGCGCGAAGAGCGCTGCTGATGAGACTGGAAAGAATCAAGGAATATTCGGAGTGAACTTGGAGTATTGCTTACAGCACGAGTAGGATGAGCAAGCTCACGCTACAGACGAATATTGCAAACGGGACGAATCGAGCTGAAAGCCCGGTGAACGATGTCAGGTCAACGGACGAAGTGGGCACACATACTAAGATCTGTGATGACGAGTAAATTTTGGAAATGAGCTGCGATGGCTAGGCATATAACGGTCCAAGCCAAGACCACGACTGCAAACGGCAAGTTTAATCAAGATGACAAGCTAGTACGAGATAAATCGTGCAGATTACCATAGAGACTGGCTCGAACGATATTAAACTTGGAGGGCATTGCCGGCCGCGTAAAGACGGATGAGAGAGAGAGAGTAGAGAGGCGTTTGCGACGGGACGGCTGACGTGCCCGTAAGGGTTGCTGCGGTGAGGGAGTGGGACGTGATGGATGAGATTGACGGTCCATGCCTTGCGATAGCCTCATCTTTAAGCAGGGTCTATTTGTAGAGAACACGCGGAAGGCGGGTGCTACAAACGGCGTGGCGGGCACGAGCAGGAACGAGTCAGCGGGGACACGAGTTTCGTCCGCTCAAAAAGAGCGCACGGATCCAAGCTGAAGCTGTGCTTTTCACGCCAGAAAATTGGAGGGGGTTTCATCATGGTGGCCTCGGAGTCCAAGTTGGTAGCCTGCCTCGAGGCAGACATGTGTACCCCAAACAAGGAAAGACTGTCCACACTACTTCCGCCGGGTGTCCGACTCATCGGCCTCTTATCGGACTATATTCCATTCTACAAGAATCAGTTCATTGTACTATCCATTACACGATCATTGATCTACAACTGCGGATAATCCTTCAAAAGGCGAGTCGTTTCCTGGATGGAAGCACGTCGAAGCGTCGAAGCGTCGCTCGTCCATTCTTTCAAAGAACTGGACCAGCCCACCGTAACGCATGCGCCAGGCTCGGGAACAAGTGCTGACTGTTCATCAAGGCGACAACGACAAAGGCTTTTAAGATCGGCAACTTGAGGTTGAGGTCCCAGAGGCGATGGCTCTCTCCCCTTATTGATTCTCATCTCCCAAATACTAGTAAGTTTTTCGTAGCTTGCTCCCCCTGTGGTCTGCATGTTCGGTGGAAGTTGCATCGTCAGGTCTTTAGGCCCCCAGTAGTCAGTCCTGTTTTGGACCTCCTCGCTCCAGTCATTCGTGAAAAATGAGGTTGGGCAAGTGACCTCGGCGACTGTGTATTACATTCTTCAGCTCCATAGAATCGTTTATGACCCATGCTCTACTGGTTAGACAGACCCATCCTTAAGTGGCAGTGATAGAATTTCAGGTATGACTTCCTAGGCACAACCTCAGGCCTCGTGGCAACTGGGCTAGACATCACTGTTCGGACAGCTTGACATGACGTCAGGCAGGAGACCTCGCCCTTTGGTCAAACCATGACTAGTACAAATCTTTGGAACGTTGATACTCGGGCCGTGGTATCATTTCCAGCCAATCCGTGAACCACACTTCGCAACAATCGGGACCTACCGATTCTCAACTGGCTAGCCACTGGGAGTGCGCCAGAAGTCATCTTCATCCCACTGCACATTAACGTTTCTCGTTGGTCAAGCTACAACATGACCTCGGAGTGCAACGGTGATTCTTCGCATCTTTCAACTGAAACTGACTACAACTCACTGCTGATTTTTTTCCGGCGCATCAGGCAAAATAAATTCAATCATTCGCATAACTCTCTTATAGATCAATGGCTAGTCCCATACAAGTATTCAAGTGCAATGAATGTCAGTCATAATCTGCCACTAAGCCCTCTATCAAGTCATACAATCCAAATTCATATTCGAGCTAAGATTGATTATCAGTAAACTATAGTGGATGGCACTATATATACTCATACTTCAGACTTCCTTTGGAGATCTTCATGGGCGATCGAAGAATTAAAAACAGTGTCAATCTCCTCTAGTGAGATATTTGCTGTCTCGGGTACAATGTAGCTTGACCAAACGAAGGCTGCAAAGCAGGCACACGCAAAAGTTGCGAACGTAGCACTAGGTATGATTGAAACAGCAATTATGTGGGTGTTGAGCAAAGGGGTGACTGGGACGTACACTGAAGAGATCTCCATCATCGGGGGGGTGACAAGGCCAACGAAAACTTGTGACGACTTGGTCAGCACAACGCTGATTCTAACAAATGTGTTCGTACAGTTGTTGATCCAGTTTGAAGCTGTTGATATGGAAACACCTTTGCTTCGCATTGACAATGAAAAGACCTCGTTTGGGAGAACCCAACCAATTGGGCCAAAGCTCATTCCATATGCAGCGGTAAAGGTATAGACGCATCTTTTCCATTGATTAAAGCGTTCAGAGTCAGGAGGTATTACACGGTGAATGTGGTTAGACGTACATTACTGCTAGCCACGCAGCACCGGGGTGTGAAGTCCAGTCATCTTCATATTGGAAAACCTAAATAGGATCTTCGTTCAACATTGATTTAGAGATCGGAGTAACAACTACGATACCAGTAAAGCGATCAAACAATGTGAGATCGCCATAAGGGCACTGCCCCCTAAGAGGCAGCCTGTAAGACAGCGAAATCTGAGAGACAGTGAGTGATACCTCTCAAAAGGGGCTTTCGTCCTGTAGATGATAAATAAAAGTCAACTGGTTGATAGTAATAGGCACCTACCCCATTGGTCCAGGTATAGTATCACAGGTATGACGGAAATAGCTTGAACTATTCCAATACCACCAGCAACGAGAAGTATGACTTTTTCTCCTGTCAGCCCAATGTCTCTTACTAGAGTAGGACCATAATATAGTAGAGCATTGATTCCACTCCACTCTGAACGTGCGTGAGTCATATGTCGAAGAAGTAAACAAAGACACGAACGTTGGAAAAACATCATCATCACACCAATGAGGGTCCGAGCTCGATATTTGGAGCGAAACAAATCACTCCACCCGCTCGTTACCACACCATTATCCTTTGCGCCAGGTCCATGGCGAAGAAGAGCGGCGTTTACCCGCATTTCCAACAATTCAAGCTAAGAACACTTGGTCAATTCGATGCATTGCCATAGTATCTGGAAGCACCTGAATAAGAGGGTCGTGAGTAGCTTCTTCGGATGTCCGAAGGCGAAGTTTTGAAAGAGATTGTTTTGCGTCATCTAGCCGTCCACATAAAACAAGGAAACGTGGAGACGGTGGGAGGAGGAAGCAACCTAAACAAAGCAGTATCCCGGGTGGAAGTTGGAGCGCAAGAGGAATTCTCCAAGATGCCGAGCCAGCAACTACACTCCAGGCATATCAGGCAAGGTGAAATATAAAGCACTCTCCTTACTATCACGGGTGAGGAATCCAATCCAGAATCCGAAAACAACCCCAAGAACAATAGCAAGTTGTTCGATGGCCAGAAGTGATCCGCGGAGTTCGGGTGGGCTAATCTCGGCCATGTAAAGCGGGGATAACATGCTTCTCACAGTTCAGCATTGGTGTGTTGAGCAATGCTGGGAGTCACCTTAGTGCCCCAACACCAACTCCACCAATGGCTCTTCCAATAATTAAATCATTGAGATTACGAGCACCAGATTGCAGTCCAGAACCGAAGCAAAACACGACTTACGGATCGAATGAGTAGAAAATAAGCCGAGAGTCAACACTAGCTTACCTGAGGCTAAGAATATGGAATATCGCCTGGAATATCTATCTGCAAGAATGCCGGATATCAGAGCACCAAACAGAGCACCGAGCTCGAGAGCTGAAGCTATAACGAAAACCGGATTTATGGGTGTGCATGGACTCTGCGCAGGTAAGCACGTACTCATCAATCCTTTCTCCCAAGGTCCAACTGGCCAGCGAGCAAGGAAATCCTTCATGACAAGGACGTTAGCAATGACACCCTGGTCATATCCAAAGGATAGACCGCCTATAGATGCAAATATTGCACAACCAGCAGCATAACGATTGCGTAGAAGACCAGCAACCCCACGCGGTCCGTAACAATATGAATACGAGTCGCCTTTGGCATGAATAGACAAGGAACCGCCGTGTGGAGTGCTGAATACCACCCCACGCCGCTGTTCTAGTAAGGATTTGAACGTCAAGCTCTCCTCCACGTTGATGGGCTCCTGCCCGGCTAGAGGCTCGTAGCTTCCAACCGCTGGCGTCTGTTCCTTATTGATCAACTTTGACTTGAATGGAATGCTGCCAATTAACTCATACCATAGGTGATGATCGAGTCGGCACCAATATCAACAATCCCCGTGTGCGTACCCCTTCCGGTGACCGTCACTGAATTACTTCTTACTGTAGGGCTGCTGCGCTGTTAGTGCGTACGATTTGAAATTCCGAAGTGTAGTGAAGCTCCGAATCTAACAGGGGTTAACAAAATTACTTGTCAATAGCTGTGATGTGACTACAACCACCAACAACCCGGAATACCCGTTGACTCACTCAGAATTCAGTGACCTACCGCATTTTCTAGTCGTGTCATTACCAGATAATATTTCCAGGACTTCACAAAATGATCGGAGCAAACTACATGGGTGGGAAAAGGTTTGGTTCCCTCGCCCTACCCTGTCACTATCGCATATATGAAATGCATTGGCTAGAAACACCGCACGAGTCAAGTCTAAGGACGTCGTTGGACGGGCACAAAGACGCCATTTCGGAAAACAGCGTCTTGCCTCGGCGCTGTCTGTGACGCAGGAGAGCCACGTTCGTCCGGGCGGCCCTACGTTTCCGCCCGTCCGGCCAGAGATCACGCTTTTACATGCACGTTGCAATGCCAGTACAACCTCTGGAATCACCACCTTCAGAAATATCTTCTGTGGAGACAGGTTGTACTCGTCAACTTTGCGAGGCAACTCGCCGCGGCGCCTCAAACCGTCTAAAGTTATTGGCGCTCTCGATATTTCTGATCGTGTGTGCGATTGCTTCTTCCTTTTCTGTCCGTTGACGTATTACGGAGACATATCTGTGCGAGCTGCTGTCGACCGCATCCTTCAACAACCGAGTCTCATGGGGATCAATATCTCGAACCGTGGGGATGGCGCATGCATTGAGCCCATTCAAGCTCCTGTGGCAGTTAGGCAATCGATAGATGCACTCGTCGACCCTAAAGTACAATGTTCGTGAGGTTATCGCTGGCACCACTCATCCTCTCATCTACAGGGCATGGATGCTCGTTCAGAAACATGGGAGCATGTCTTTGATTCCCAATTATCGTGCTCTCCACTCCGAAGCCACAAACATGTGGGAGAAAATTGTCCAACAGAGCGCCACACCCCGCCGAATTCAGAAATATGTGATGCAGTTTCCCGGGGTGCCTCTAGTGGTGCAAGGCATCCAGAAGTGCAATTGTTCACAGGAGTCAATAGTACGAGAAGCGATGGACTTGAACAATCCAATATGTTCCTGGGCGCCATCCATCCACCACTACCTCATTCATCTCCCTTCTCTTCGAGCCCAAATTCTTCAAACGATTTCATACTCAACCTTGATACTTCACCATGTCCTGCCATTCAGACCGGACGAAAAGACGTCCTTTTTGGAGAAGATATCGAACGCATTGATGCATCATTGGCATCTTGCATGCATCGACTACCAGCTTGTCGTCCATCGCAAAAAGTTGCGCGACTTCGGACGGCATCTTGCGACAATGACCACGCTTTCCTATCGGATGGAGATAATAGCTTCTCATTATCATCCGAACCGGGAAACGATCCCATTCAAATCGAATTCGCCAAAGATGACGGACCAAGTGACATCCCGATAAATTTCGTATCTGATCCACATCCTTGGGAAACAATCGACAAAATCTTAAATCTCAAGCTTCCCCCCCAATCTACTGTCCACCCTGTGAAAATCAGCTCGACAAAGGACAGAGAGGGTGTGGGTTACGTTTCGCTCGAGAGATTAGGCATTTTGGATGCCCCTTCTCTTGGTATCGCCTCTCAAACATGGAACGATGGCACGCCTACGGACGATATTCGCGCGACGCCGAGTGCAGACCCTGCTGTGTTGGACTCGCAGGTATCTACCATGGATAATAGGATAACCAATACCCTCGATACCCAGCCGCCATATTGTACAGGACTCCCTTTCACGGCTCGCTTCGTGGCCGAGTCCGTCATACCAGCGTGCGCGTTGCAACAGGTCCATTCGACTCTAATTCAGGATGGACATGCTAGATCTTCGAGCCTCTTCGCTGTCACCGCTGAGATAACCGCAGCCGGGCCAGATATTGGCGTTGACATGACGTTCGACGGGCCTTGTTTGTTTGGGGACTCTGACTGGGACGATGAGTAGAAACGTGCGTTGATTCTTTATGTAGTTATGTACTTGACCATCACGCGTTGAGCGATGGATCACCTTGGTGCTGAAAATTAGTAATATGACCATCTGTAACATGTTTCACTCCATTTCGCTCACTACTGCCGACGTTCTCTGGCCAGTGATCCAATCGTTTGAACTGAAGCAAGGACTATCGCCACTGGCATTTGCTCCTTGAACATCTCTGCTACATATACCCTCGTTTCGGGTGATCCTGTCGGCTTGCTTCAAAACATCCCAGGAATCGTCTCCCCGTCCCGTCAAAGTACGGTAAAACTACTGGTTTCATCGACTCAGATACATCAAATGTTCAACCACTGCCCCCCAGGTGGATGGTGAGGTTACCCGCAGGACACACCCGTCTTGAGACGGACTTCGGACATTTGATCTGTACTAGTAGTATTTCTAATCCCATCACCACTAGGGGCAAGTTCAATCCCGGGTAAAAGCATGCGTTGCGTCAATCAAACGCTCTCTGTCACCGTGTTGTTGTACTTTGCACAGTGATCGTGATTCTTTGCTTGCTCCTATAGAGCCACCTTGGACCACTCGATGATCGTCGGGGCGGCGATATTCAGGTTGTCATTGTAGGCTACATGTATGTCAGCCGCATCGGGTGTTGTTCCGCTCGGATCTTTATAATGCAAATTCACACATATGGGTGGGCTAGGGAATCGATCACTTGTCAATGTCCATGAGGTTGATATCATTTCAGGTACGAAGCTGCCAGCTTTCCACGCTGCTCGGATTGAGTTGGACGCAGGTTGTGGACTAGAAGCTACAAAAATAGTGTTTTCGGGCAGAGCGTTCCCGTTAAGCTAGTGTGCTTGACACAAAAGTAAGGACACGATGGACTCGTTCGATTCAAGACCGCTATGCATTCGACTGCCATTACAAGCGATGCCAACAGCCATCTATTTGTAAGTCAGCCAAGTCACGTCTGCTGACATTGCTTGGATGGTATGTGTCACTGATCAAACGAGGGTTGGTGGATGTCACCCGTTCCCGGTCGCGGATGTTGGTTTCAATAAAGTGTTGCAAGGTAGGCAAATCCCATGTGGCGATAAAGAAGCACCCGGGCGAGCCCAGCACCAACCCGCAGCCAAGCCGGTCATCTAAGTCGTTGATCACAGGCCTCAGTGACAGGCACGGCTTAATAAATGCTGCACAGTCAGAAGGGGGATGCGTAAGTACTTACCACTCACACGGGCGCGTCAGTCAGATGTTTAGCCGAGTTTGCGATCACAAGTCTTCAGCGACCGAGACGTAGAGGTCGCGGGCTCGGACACGCCGTGACTGGCTGGGCTGGACGTTCCGCGGACGGGTCAGTGCGATCACGGCGGGGCGATGCAGAGGCATTGTTGGCGGTGCCGGAGGGGTGTGTGGGAAGGGGGGATAAAGGGCAGGTACAAGACAAAAAAAATAGGTGGATACGAGAATAATTAATCGTTGCCTTGACCACCGACCGTGCTCTGTCGCAGCGATCTCGTTACAGCTACATACTGTTACTCGCAACTCCCTCTACCGCGCGCGCGCTCTTGTTTGACTCCTTCCTCCACTTTGACTACCACGGGCTAGTCCTTCTCGCTTCCCTTTCCACGGCTGGTCCGCCTACTCTTCGCTGTGTCGGTATCGTCCCCAGCTCAACACCCTCTTTCTCCTATGGCTGCTGCTGTAAACCTCCAGACAATCCCTTCCAACGTCCCGTTTGATTTCCTGCCACCAAGCCACCCTCATTCCCGCTCGAATTCGATCTCTTCCTCTTCTACCCATTCGCCTAATTCTCGCCCCCACTCTTCCCAGGACATCCTCCCTCGCATGCCAGCCGGCATTCCCCCGACCGCGGACGACCCATATCGTCTCGCTTCTTACATCCCTGGCGATCAAGTACGCCACTCCTCTGTCTATTCCCTCCCTGCTACCGACATGTCTCCTGCCCAATCTCCTCCAAACTCTAACATGACTAATCCCGCGCTTAAGGGACACATCCGCCAGACCCACCTCAGGGCTCGTGCTGCCGCTTCCCCCTACCCCCGCGATACAGAGAGCGTCCACTCCTCTTCCAGCGAGACGGACGACATTACCATGTATCTAGGCAACACCCCCGACTATTCTACGATGTACGGCCCCAGTCACCCGATGCCCGCTAATCATCAAGAACCTAGACAGTCTCCAGGCGTATTCGGCAGGATGTCTATCAACCCCGATCATGCCCTCCAGAAGTTAGCCGCCAACGTTCGTGTCGCGACCACCACAAGTGCCTCTGATCGAGCCAAACAGATTTTCGTTCAAGCTTGGTATGTCGCTGCGCTCACTTTTCTGCTCGTCCCTCACGTTCGTCATCCAGGCTAACGGCCAACTATGCACCCTACCCTGATGGAAATGTACCACGCCAGGGACTTTATTTTTCGTACCGCAGAGTTTGCGACCAGTACCAGATCCCTCACATCAATACCGCGACCCTCGGCAAGGCCATCAGGCTCTGTTTTCCGACTATCAAAACAAGGCGTCTGGGTGTTCGCGGGAATAGCAAATACCATTGTGCGTGTCTTACAGTTCTCCATCAGATGATGATCGGAAAAATTTATTGATCGCCAGATTGTGGCATTCGTCCCGCGACCTCGGCGGAAGCCGAATTTCTGCAAGACTACATCCGCAAGTCAAACAACAACGCAGGGCAGTCATCCATCAATGCGGCTCGTGCTGCGCAGGAGTCGGGAGAGAACGCGAACAAGGGGGAAGAACGTTCAGACGAAGATGACGATGACGATTCTGAAGGCTCCAGCGCTTCAAAGCGGAACTCCTTAGTTCTCTCAGGGGATCTCAAAGGCAGTATTACGTTTGAAGATATAAGTGACAAGACGCCCACCGCAGGTAGCCTATTGTCGCAGGCCCAAGCCCTGGCCAGGAGTAACTCTTATCCTAGTCATACCCCCATCCGTAGACATGCTAGTCAACCGGAACCCGGCATTGCACCGCAACCTACTTTGACCCTCGGGCCCAATGCTGACGGCCAATACGTTCAGCCGCAGCAACATCTCTCAGTTCGTCATATGCCGCATTTCCCATCCATCGAGGAAGCTATTGGAGCCAACTCTGCCTCCACCCAGTGTATTGCTGGAAGAGAAGTATGGGGTTGGTTCCAGGACCACTTGGACCTAATTTTGGATAGCGCTCGCTCTTTCCGGTTTGATCAATTCGAGATGCACCTCCGAGGTTTCTGGTCGACTTTGACGGGCACTCATCGCGAGGTTGTCCATGCACCCGCCATTGCAGGTTTAATGGCAAAGGCTGATGCAATCGTGTATGACGTAAGTCTATTGGCATATCGCCTCACTCGCTGTCGCTGATCATCCGCAGGAAATACTTGAGTTCCTCAGGTCCCAGATGCTCTCGCCTCTCCCGACGGCCTCGTTAAACAGCCTGCGCCAGCTTGCTAGTCAGATGGAGAAAATTCTCCTCCTCGCTCTCGAGGGATACGGCACCACCTTTGTTGAACCCAAGGTTGAGCTGGGTGCGCGTTTCGGACATTTAGTTTGTACGTGCATGGTCATCAGACGGCGAGACACCATTTAATTTCCCGCACAGTGCGATTCGTAGACATCTACCAAGTCACTCAAGCTCTCAACACGGTCCTCACCAATCAAAAGCAGCTTGCTGAGATGCGTCGATCTTGGCAGAAGGTAGATTTTGAGTCTGTTCGCAACCAATCAGCCTTGGTTTGCAACTGCCGGCATGAAGACCTCGTTCAGCTTCTCGAGGTGGAATTCGTCGCGATGATGGATAGTCTCGCGAAGAGCAACGAACCTGTCAGAGAGGTGATGGCATGGGCCGACGAGTGTACAGGGAGGCTTATGGAGCAGCGCATTGGGGCCAACGATGATAGAGGAGCGATGAGTCCTCGTAGCGTACTCATTCGCTGGAGTTATGTGACTGGCCAGGTTATGAGGGACCTTGTAAGTTCTTTCTCGTTCATACTATTGCCGTGCATTGTTTAAATGTTCCCCTAGACCATCAGGAGTGACCCAGCATTTGGCGCGTTCCAGATAATGAAATTATTCCTCGAGTAGGTTTCGCTTTTACCACCTTGTACGGTAGTGGGGCTCACAAACGCGTAGCGACTGGATTGCGGTAAATGTTCTGAGGAACGTTGCATTGTCTACCAATTCCGTGGCTGCCTCTGTCGAACCGGTAATGCAGCAGCAATTCCTTTCCCTCTCACCAATGGCTGGGCAAGAGAACTTCACACCCTCCGAACCTCGCCCCCAACACGCTATGAACCATACTCCAACAACCTCGAGCATGTTGGCCGCGCTGCAACAAGAACCATTTCCTACTGGAGCGCTGGACGCCTCAGGCCCCAGTTTCAATTCTGACGCGTATGGGGGACTAAACTACATGGATACTTCAGTTACCCCTGAGGATTCGATACCTTCGGTCCATCAAGCTGGCCTTACGTTCTCCGAGTATGCGACAACCAATACTTTCGATGTCGCACCGTTTTCAACCCAAGATTTGAGTTTGCCCGGTAACGCTAGTGAGCCGGAGCGCGAAAGCGAAACTATTAAGGCGGAGGCTGCATCTTGAACGATCAGTACCACAACCACGCTTGCTGTCGTGCTCTGGGTTGTACGGAAACTTAATATAGTCTGCAAGTATATATGACCACGTTTCTCGTCATTTATTCCTACCTTGCTCCGTATTTGTATCGAGCTGTTTGCTTTTCAAAAAGTTGTCCTCACTACTGTATAGGCCTTGATCCGAATAATACTTGTGTTCCTTTGTTTCCAACTGGATGAACAGTGTGGTACAGTACTTAGCACTGAGATTAAATTAGTGATATATGGAGGGTACTGATCCGGCTATTACTCGTGAACTTCCACGCTGCCAACCGTCTCGTCGTCCTCTGCCGGAGTAGATGCAGAGTCCGGTGGTGTGTCAACGCTACCGTTCGTGCCTTCCGACTCCCGAGGTTCCTCGACAGGTCCGACAGATTCTGGCTTGGCTGCACCCGCGAGGCGTTGTATTTGAGCCTCCGCCCTCGCAATGTTTTCGGCTGTTACACGCGCCTGATTAGCTTCATACCACGCTTTCTTCGTTTTCAGGTCTTCGATAACACGTGGGATATCAGATGCGGCAGTCGGAAGAGGAATCGCGAGCTTGGAAAGCGCAGTAATGGTCCCGAAGGGTAGATTCTTAAGGGGATCCGTTTCATGTGCCACTTTGGGTGCTTTGTCCTTCTTTCCCCGCTTCCCCTTTCCTACAAAATATGTTGCCTCCTCTTCTCCCTTCTTTTTGCGCGCCACAAGGCCGTCAGGGGAAGCTTCCACCTGCCTCAGCTCAAGCTTTGGCACACCAGTTACTTCACCCTTTACAGCCAACGGCGAAGTAGACAGTACGACGGCATCGGAACTCTTGCCTGAAAGAGCGTCAACGAGCGTTTGGCAATCCTCAATCTCTGCTTGGAATGCCGGCAATGATGCTTCCTCTCGCAACTGTTGTGCCTGTTCCAACCTTTTCTGAGCTTCTTCAGCAGCGCGCTGTGCACGAGCTCGCTCAGCACGACGTGCTCGATCCTCGTTGACTTTTGCCCAGTATCGATCGACCGCTTCTCGGAATTGTTGTGCAGATGCTCTTTTCTCGTTGAAGAGGGCAGATATCTGAGCTTGCAACCCGTCCCGCTCTTCGAACAGCTTGGCGCGGCCAGCATACACTTCGTCTGACTCCTTTTTGAGCTCGTCCAGCTCTGCTTTGATCTTGTCGTAACGATCCGAGACAGCCTTGGACTCTGGATCATCCAGTTGCTGGCGAAGCTCGTCGGCAGCGTTCCGGTCCGCGTCGATTGAGTCTTGGACTGCCTGGAAACCTTCTACAGCTCTTCTGGTCCGTTTGGCCTGTGAGATTTCTTGGAGGGCGCGCTTCTCGTCAGCAAGCTTCATAGTGCCAGATTCTACCTGCTTTTCGAGGTTTCTGAGCAAAGGAATGAGTAACGTCGATTGAAACGGGGTCTCTGTGACGCACTTGATGTGATTATCAACTTCAGTAACAGTGCGGAAAGGCGTCTTGCCCCGCGCAGCTTGCAAGTCCTTGGTCTGGAAGAATTCGTTCTCAATAGACCAACCTCGTACCAGCGACGAGTTTGGACGCACCTTCTTTTGTATGCCATCTTGCAGAGACCTAAGTTGATCAAGGATCTTGCCTCTGGAAGTCTTGTGAGAGGACTGTTGATCACGTATGCTACCAAGTTCCGCATGGAGCACGTTCCGTCTGTCACCCTCTACAGGCTTGGAAGCCAACGATATTTTCTCCCGAACATTGTTCTGCGAATATACGCTCTGTCACTGTGCCAAGGACAAGAGGGAAGGGACATACAAGCTTGGCCTGCAACGCATCGATCTCGGACTTGAGTCTCTCCTGCTCTGCGTCATAGGCATTCTTGTCAGGCTTCCCTGAGCCATTTGTCACCGCACGGTCCGTCTCCAGTTGTTTCGAAACGGGGGACGGCGGAACGGTGCTCGCCGGTGTTCTCTTTCCATTGACGGCGGCAGACTTGGCTTTTAGCGCAGGCATGGCTGAGGGAGACTACTTGGTTGGTGGAGAGAAATTGATCGTTTGTAAACGTGCGAAACCCGCAAAGCGATATTATTGGCCCCGTCAGCCGGTTACACAACAAAATTCGTGCCGGCGTTGACATGGCCACGCAGCGCTTGGCGCGCGACATAGGAATCAACTGCGAGACATCAGAAAACGACTTTGGCATCAAGCTTTTCTACGTCCCGACGACATTCCTCGTACAGTTCCCGGTAGTCCTCGTCGTCCCCCTCCCCCTTTGGTGTCTTGCGCTTCATGTCCGGACAGACCATGACACAGCTCGTCGGTCGCTTCGTGGAGCTGGCGTGTCCCAGCTCCTCTTTGGAGGCCACAAACACATACGGTATCTGGGCCTCCTCAGAGAGCACAGGGAGATGAGATATGATGTCGATCGGATTGATGTCCGCAGCGAGCACGAGCAACCTGAGAATGGTATGGCCAGTGTCACGGGCAATATCGCACAAGCCACTTGCCCTCGTTCTCCTTTTCGAATCCCCTTGACGACCTCCTTCACACCCCGTTTGACCTGCCTGACTTTGGATGCTGGGGACAAGGTGCTATGATTCATATGCCGGATATTAGCAGACTGCGACGGTACCTTTTTTGATCGTCTTGTGCAGTTTCTTCACTAGCTTTTTCTGCGCAAGGGGTCGCGCGATGGGAGAAAGGTCCTCGAGGGGGATGACGATTTCCTCCTTTTCTTTCTTTGCCTTCTTTGCAGGCTGGAGCTGGATGAGACCGTGAAGCACGCTTTAGTCACGAAACACACCGAGGACGCTTCCCCCTCGCTGACTGGTTGTGCGATTGCAGCCTCCTCTGCCTTTCTCTTCTTCTCTTTCTTCTCGCTCTTGTCCTTGCCCATATCGCGGGCCTCTTTAGTTGGGAGTAATAGGGAACGTGACGTGACAGAAATGTGACACCAGCTCCATTTAGTTCTCTACATCATCCGTCCGAAGCATATTCAACCAGACCCAATTGATCCCCCGAAGCTCTGCATCATACCACCAATTTATTGCGATGGTAACATCGCCAGATTGTCTAACAAAGTGCCACCAGCCAATGGGCAGGTACAGCGTCTCTCCCGCAGTCAACGTGATGTGAATCGGGTGGGCTTCCGGTGGCAACGCGCCAGGAAGATCAGGGTCTGAGACCGAAGACCATCGCACGGGTGGGACTTCCTGCGATGGCAGGAGATCGAGCTCTGCAGTCGCATCAGTCCGACTGTACACAGCATGCGGATATAACCTTTCTGCTTCCGTGAGCAACGCGACAATAGAGTGTAGGCGTGGCACAGACCTTTCAGGCACCACCCCTCACTTGGTGGTAGTAATGTGAATTGTTTGGTACCACGGACGACAGTGTATATATTCTCGTAAGGGTCTGCGCACCATCGATCAGGTCCAGAAGGATGGGATTGCCGGACTGTGTACCGC
>JBBPTU010000999.1:0-15667 GCA_038094295.1 Tylopilus aff. beelii | reverse complement strand
CACCAATTCATAGGCAGAATCTATAGACGACCGGAGTTACATTTACGAGGGACAAAGTTCACCAACTCCATTCCTAGTGTCACTACCAATTCAATTGTATGGTCGTCATTCTGGACCTCTTGTCAGGGACAGGCCATATACACTGGTATAAAGTCCCAGAGCTCTCAGACGACGTATTCGTGAGTTCCCTGTCTAAACCATGTCATCCGCGGACTCCCATCCACCGTTCGCCAGCCAAGAATCGTCTTATGTGGGTCTTCATCTGCATGACATCCTGTATGGTGAGTTTAGCTATACTTACGCTAGTTGTACGGTCTCACCATCTCGCTGTCAGGTATCGAACTGTGTCTATACCTCAAGACCATGCACATCTTCCTGACTCACAAAAGGCCACATCAAAATTCTGTCATATTTTATGCGATTTTCAGCACAGTAATGCTCCTCCTGCTTACTATTTGGGTGGCCTTTCTTGGGCTACTTACCCAAGAAGCGTGGTTGTCAGTTCTCGTCAATCCGAACAGAACCATCACATTCGCGTACATCAATGTCGTGGCAGTGGTCGGTTTCATCCTGCAACTAATGACAGACGCACTGATGGTAAGACTTGATGGATGTGTGAAAACGACGACTCATCAGCCTGGTTTCAGATCTATCGCTGTCACGTCGTGTGGGACGGTTTCCGTATCGTCACCATACCTGTCATTATGTGGCTGGCGACTCTTAGTGAGTATCCTCGTCCTCTATTCCTTGTACTCATTCCGATCTCGTGCCGAATTAGCCTTGGGTGTCATGGTCATCTGGGCGGCCAGCTCGACCAGAACCAATTTCTTCAGCGGGGATGCTATCGAACTCGGCCTGGCATATTATACGATGTCGGTGGTCCTGAACGTGACCCTGACGTGCATGATTTGTTATCGTTTGGTCCGTTACGCGAAGACCGTGAAAGAGTGCCTCGGCGCTCCCTACGCGTCTCCCTATTACACCATCATGATGATCCTCGTCGAGTCCGTACTACCGGCCACGGCTTGTGGGATTGCATACTTGGTGTCGTATGGGATGGGAAGCGAGACGGAGATCGCCATCTCGCACGTGTACACGGTGATGATGGTGCGTGACTTACGTGTCGCTTTTCGGATCTATGAAACACAGCATACTGATCGGCCGGTTTTCAGTGCGTGTCGCCACAGATGTTGATCCTACGTGTGGCCGAGGGAAGTGCATGGCGGAGGGACACGATGAAACGGCCGCTACCGTCGATGAAGTTCTGTCCGGGGTGCCAAGCTAGCTCGATCTCAGGTGCGTATCACGAGGAGCGAAAGAGGATTCACGTTGACCCGTCGTCAGAGGTCTCTAACCCACAGTCGGGAGGTGACAGTCGGTTCGTTATACAGACTTCATGATCTCGGGGTGGGGTATCATACAAACGTTCGTTTCAACTTTGCCTGCGTTCCTGTTGTGCACGCTGTCCTTTATTGTGGCCACGACAGTACGGCACGAACGCCGGTGGGAGTGTACATATGGATTTGACTGGAAAGGAGGAAATAGAACCTGTGGGTGTGCCAGTCAATTCCGGCTGGGTCGGCCAACGGTTGCCAGCTACATGGAAACTGGGCCGCAGGGCTCTATGTACTAGCTTAGTTTCATACCGATAATACAAGCAACAAACGCCTGGAAAGAATGGTCGGTACCGCGCGCTGTACGAGGACCGTTACCTCCTTGTTTCAAGTGAGCTCGTATACGATGATGGAGTTTAGTAGTGTGCTTCGATCTGTTCGGCAGGAGTGAACTGTGATTCAGAACAGTCGTGATTCGTTTCATATGTATACAATTCACAACAAATCGGCGGCGATGCTTCAGGAGAGATCACACTTTCTGGAAGTACAGTATGTGCATTAGATAGTGACTGCGAGTTTTTGGAATCGGCACTTACCAGGTGGCCAGATCGCTCATGCGTTGGAATAACCATCAAAGTCCTCCGTGCCAGAAAGAGATTCTTCAGAGCTGGCCTTTCTCTTTCTTTTCCCTATTCCCCTCCCCCAGTTTTCACTCCCCAATCTTACTCTCACCTTCCCCTTGCCTCTGGCATTCTCTGTCGCGGATCGTGCTCTCGTCCTCGAACCTTGATTCGCCGATCCTTCATCTCGATCTTCCTGAACGACGTCCTCCTCCAATTCAGCACTTGGTTCATAATCTTGCAAATGCTCAGTGAACGTGTACCCAACTTACCTAGGGTTAATTTTGATCGGAGGTAGAGCTTGAATGAAACTCACAATCTTGATCCTCTTCCACTGGGGGACCATAGAACACATCTATGGCTTCCCAAAGTTCAGTCGCTGTCTCCCGAGTTTTATTTTTCGACGCAAGTCGATACGCAAGTCGTTCTCCAGACCAGGTCGGTCCCAACCTCTCGTAGTACGCATCCCAATCTGATCGAACTAGGTTAGAAAGTGACCTTGATGTGTGCGGTCGAGTAACTACCGCATTCCGACATTTTACTCCGGTTGATATTCCTAGCGTTAGACCGTCTGAATTCGCGTATCTTCCACGGCTCATGTCGCCCAACCCAGTGCTCGATGAGGAGATATTCATCGAATGTCGGGCTTCGCCATTCCGTGCCTTGCCGACGGTGTTGCCGTGCGCTAGCCTCGGCAACGACATGCTTGAGCACGGAATCCATGTACCCGAGAATCATATAAAGGTTGTCGACTTTGAGCTCGTCCAGCTGTAGTTCCTCTTCGTAACCAAGAACATGTCGGATCGCTTCCTCCCGGTATACGAATGCTTGGAGGTGTCTAAAGTAATGAGCCGGGAATGTTATTTCTCTTCCGTCCACCATTATGGTAACAGCAGTATCTTTTACGATTCGAATGCGGTTGACTTCCATGAGTTCCTGGAGTTCGTGTTCGGTTGGAGAGGACTCAGGGAAAAGGTATGCAGCCGCCATTCGAATCGATGGTTGATTGCGATTGCGACGGGCTCGGGTAGCTCAATGAGTCCGTCGACGAACTTGACGTAGCATAACAACATCAAACAATTGCATGTTTGGTGCAGTCCATGTCGGCAAATACGCTGGGGAAGCGCAAAGCGAGGGAGACCGCGTCAAACAGCGACCATAACCACGGGTAAGTCTTTCTGTACGGGAAATCGACCGTGTCTCCATCGATACCACGCAGTTCGACCCTTTTCGTGTCCAACCTCCCATACGAAGTGACCTCGACCGATCTTCAGACTGCCTTCTCCGATCTCGCGCCCGTACGCTCCGCCTTTGTAGTTCTCGAACACGGCTCCGGTGCCTCAAAGGGTGTAGGATACGTTTCATTTTCCGTCAAGGAAGATGCGCAAGCTGTACTCGAGTCGATCACGACGGATGGCATCGATATCAACGGTAGAAGCATAAGAGTACAGTGGGCCGACTGTAAAGTAGTTCCCCGTTTTTCTCTACAGCTTCTTGCTACTGAGCACTGTTTCCTCAGCCAAAAAACAAGACCAGGGACCAGGGGAAAGAAGGGAACGCAAAAAAGGAAAAGGAGCGTCCTGCGCGAAGATTACCCATGCAAAGGGTTAACGATCCTCTTGCTATACGGACGATCGTCGTGTCCGGCCTGCCGTCTTCGATTAGCCAGAAGTCCTTATGGAAGAAGCTTCGCAAGTTCGAGGGTGCTGAGAGCGCAGAATGGCCAGCGAAGACGGCCTCAGGTGAAGATCCGTCAACCGGTAAGCTGACCCTTCCACTGGCCGATATCGCTTAGCTGTCGAATATAGCGCATGTACTGTTCTCGTCGTCAAGCCTTGCACAAGGCGCCGTTAATAAATTGCACGCTCATGTGTTCAAGGGTAGCTTACTTTCTGTCGCGCTCAAAAAGCGACTAGACAATCTCGCTAGAACCACCACGAAAGGTACGGTCCATCTGTTTAGCTCGATCGATTTTCTCCGTCTGTGTTCTGATCAAGGTCGTGTTACTTATTAGAAACTGCTTCTGGAACTACTCCGAGCCGAGCCAGTCGCCTCATTGTTCGAAACCTTCCTTTTGACATCACCGAGCAGGACTTGCGAGCCATCTTTCTCCCGCACGGTCCTATTCACTCGATTCATATCCCACCAACGGAAGTTGACGATGTCAAGGCTGAGGACGATGTGGAACATAAAGGATCGGTCAAAGTGGCTCGTTCTAAAGGCTTTGCGTTCGTTTGGATGATTAGCAAGAAAGATGCCGAGTCCGCGCTGGAGCAATGCAACGGAATGAAAGTCACGGCCGGCATGGCGAATGATATGGTATCTGACAAGCAGAAGAGAAAGAAGCAGCGTCGTGAGGAAAAGAAGCTTCATGACATCAAATCTGAGGATGACGGACAGGCAATGGAGAATAATCCAGAACATACCGGAAGTGGGGAGAGAGCGCGGGTGATCGCGGTTGACTGGGCGCTTAGCAAGGAAAGATGGATGAAAGAAAAACAAAAGCTCGATGAAGATCCAGAAGATGATAAAATGGATGGCGTAGAAAGTGATGCAAACGCGAGCGAGGGTGATGAAGCTGACAGCGAAGAGGAGTTTGGAATCCACGAGGAAGGTACAGAAGATGAAGGTGAAGATGACGACAACGACGACAACGACAGCGAGGGGGATGAGCCTCCTGAGCGAGACAGCGATGACGAATCGCAGAGGAAACCACAATTGCCCCATACCGATACCGGAAACACAATCTTCATTCGCAACATTCCGTTCACTGCCACCGAAGATGAAATTCGGACGCTGTCAGTTTCTCATTGACGTTTTATGACCTGTACCTTATATTTCTGCAGGTTTCGCGCTTTTGGCCCACTCCGCTATGTCCGCCTTGCAATTGACCCCGAAACTGAACGTCCTCGGGGGACTGGATTCGCATGCTTTTGGAACAAGGAGGATGCGGACAAAGTCATCCAGCAGAGCGAAATTCTACGTATGGAGACCATGGGAACTCAGTCGCAGGTGAGCATGCGTCTGCAGTCAGGTATACAAGCCAATGATAACCTTCAGCCTCCTAAAAACACGTTCTCTTTTCCGTCTCTTCTTACGCCTGACCCATCAGCAAGCGTTGCAAAGAATCTTGTACTTCATGGTCGGACGCTTGATGTTGTCCGCGCCGTCACAAGGGAGCAGGCTGCAAGACTTAAAGAAGATGGCGAAAAGAGTCGAGAAAAGGCTGATAAACGAAATCTCTACCTGTTGCGTGAAGGAGGTATGTACTCTCCCCTTTTTTAGTTGGTTGTGACTGAGCGCATCCTAGTAATTCTACCTAACAGCCCAGCTGCTGGGACAATTCCCCAAGCTGAGCTCGAGAAGCGGACCAGCTCTTTCAATGCTCGCAGGACTATGCTTCGAAGCAATCCCTCACTTTATGTCTCGAGAACACGACTCAGCATACGTCAAATACCACTCTTTGTTACAGAACGTATTCTCAAACGACTTGCGATTCACAGCGTTCGAGAGTTCAATGCGGAAGTCAAAAAGGATGTCCGGGAAGGCCTTAGTCCTGATGAACTCGTAGAACCTGCCAAAGTTGAAGACGGCAAGGACATCGTAAAAACGGAACTCAATATCAAATCAAAGAAGCACGACTCTAAGAGAGGGCGCCCTACGGCCGTCAAGCAAGCAAAGATCGTGCGTCAGTCAGATCGTGTTGACCCTGTCACTGGGAAAGGTCGAAGCCGTGGTTACGGTTTCATTGAAATGCATACGCATGCCGACGCGTTACGTGTACTGAGATGGGCTAATAATAACACCGACGTTGGGGCTCTTTTCGATAAATGGTGGAAGGAGGAACTCGCGGATCTTGTGAAGAGAGAGAAGGCAAAAGAAAGTCTGGACGGGGCTAGGATAAAGCGGATGAAGGACGAGATGGAGGCTTCGTCCAAGCCTGCTAAAGGAACACTCATCGTGGAGTTCTCCATCGAGAATATCCAAGTCGTGCATCGCCGGACAGCTCAAAAGGAGAGACATGTGAGTTTTCGGAAGAGCAATCCAGGTGGAGCGGTTGATTCATTTTGCAGTCCCAGTCGCACAATACTCGGAAACCATCCCAGAGGCTTGTTTCAAGCACAGAAGAGCCACCGTCGAAAAAGCGCCGAATATCGTCCGACCAAAGCAGGCATGATAAGACCACACCGGTCAAGGAAGAGCCACATAAACTCGGAAAAATCATGGGGTCTGTCATCGGCCGGAAAAGACGGGCACGAAAGGTTGGTAAGGGCTCTGGATAGTTTACTTCCCTTGTCTTTAGTCCTTTTAGTCCGCTCGCCTTGCAACGTGGCATGTTAGGAAGATTCGATCCGACACAATCATCGATTTGCATACACGCCCATGTTAGGGTCGTAACTCGGGTCATCGTGATGCGGTTCGCCCCGCCCTCGAACGGGACCCCTCGGTGGTCGGGTGGACCTGGAACTATGATATATTAAATTCACATCTCCGGGGGTATTCCTTCAATCCCATTCTACCTTTCAAATGCTATCTTCCAGAGTGTGGATGATCACAGGTATGTCTGTTCGTCGGGCCCCACCTTCAGCGACGTTACAACGTCACCTATAGGTACTTCGTCTGGTTTCGGACGTCGGCTTGTAAGAATCGCACTAGCTCGCGGTGATAGAGTCATTGCAACAGCCAAATCTCTAACCAATATTAGCCACTTTCTCGAGGAACCAGAGGTACCAAAATCAAACATCCGCTGTGCAGAACTCGACATCTCCTCCGGCACAGAATTGGTGAAGAAGCGGGTTGAGACAATCATTCAAAGGTCCGGGTGGGGCACCGTTGATGTGCTCGTGAACAACGCCGGATTTTCGACCCCAGCGTTCGTCGAAGAAGGCGGGTGCGTCTCCGAACCAAATCAATTGATAGAGGTTTGACTCTGAGTCGTGCGGATCACTGTGACACAGCGTGGAATTGATGCGGCGTCAATATCAGACAAACTTGTTTGGCACGCTTGATGTAACTACGGCGGTCCTGCCTTACATGCGTAAACGTGAGTCTCGGCATGGTCAGGCATTCCTTCGTCGCTCAATGCGCACGACTCCTTACGATAGAGAGAAGCGGAACGGTCGTCGTGATGGGGAGTCGAAGTGTGTGGAAACCGGAAGTCAAGGTGAGGCACACGAGGTCCTGTAGTCACCGATAGAGTGACGCAAGGCCGTCTGACAGGGTATAGGTAGGTAGCCCCGAGACTACCCAATTCGAGTCCGTCATTGTCGGCGTCCTTTTCTCAGCTTTCTACGCGTCGTCCAAAGCTGCGCTACGCGGTGAGGTCCATTTGTGCATGAGCAAAATGGATCATTCATGCGCTCTCCTCAGTCATTGCGGAAAATATGGCTGCGGAGCTCGAGCCTTTTGGTATCCGCATACTCATCGTCGAACCGGGCTCTTTCCGTACGGAAGGAATCTACCGTCAGCACTTTATCGAATCAACCCGGAATATTATTCCAGATTACGACGATAAACGAGAGGCAGCCGAGAGGGAGTACAGGACACCGGCGGGGAAGCAGCGTGGGGACCCCGTCAAGGCGATGAAGGCACTGGTCGAGGTAGTTTGTGGGGAAGGCCGCGCACAAGGCAAAGCATGGCCGTTGTACCTCGTTCTCGGCAAAGACGCGGAACAGGATGTTAGGAAAAAGTGCGCGCGGATGATCCGACACCTTGACGAATGGGGTGACATGGTGAGGGACGTAGATTTGGACAATGTGAACTAGCTCCGATCAATCCACTCCTGGCTATGGCCGACCTCACGTTCAAAGTTAGTGCTGGCAGTGTTCGCATCCGGTGAGGCCTGCGTGCCTTGCGGCCGATAATGAACATATATATCATAGTAGAGGTACAAGCGGTTATACCCGGTGTGCTGTCAAGCAGATACATGGCAGGGCATCTCATTCCGCAGTCTCCATTACGGCCATGCGCGGTGATGTGCGCATTGGCCGCCGTTGGATCGAGTGTTGAAGGAAACGGGTCGACTAGGTGTGTTCATCTGTGATCGCCGTCGACTAGTATGTGTAGTATGTATGCCATCAGTGATGGACTGACGACATCGCCTTGCTGCTTTTGAAACCAGGTCCCACTGATTCCTGCGATCTTATGTGCATGTGAGTTCACTACAATATCGCCCTTAAGTGTTAAGGCCGTTTTTTACCTTGCATTCTGTTCGGATCGCCATACTAGGATAGATTTAATGACTGTCTATGACCCGGCCCAGGTCCAGATACAAGGGCATACTACCTGGTTCATCGAAGCTGTTTCTGGAAGCACGAACTTGAAGTAAGTCATAGAGGAGGCTTAGTCGTGTGTAAGGATAAGGCTCACCTCAAAGTTGCTCGTGCCAATCGGATATCCAAGGTCTACCGGCAGGGGTGTTTACCTAAGCAATGGCTAGTGCGGCATCTCCCGAGTCTTGTTGGACTCCGGAGCTCGGGCTCGCCAACATTAAATAAGTGACCCTTCTGGAAGGTGCGACGTACGAGTGATCGAGGTGAGATTGCTAGCTACTAGAAGCCTGAGAGAGGGCCAGCTGACGTTACAGTAACTACTACTTTGTCACTCGTCGCTCAATCTCCGGATCCCATGCCATTTACGTATCTCCGAAACCGAGCCGCACCACCGCGACCAAGCCGCGCAGTGGTGTCTGGATGGTCTACCCACTCTAGTGTACCTCCGAGTCCTTCGTGGCATATTGCTTCGACATGACAACGTGCGCCATTTAATTTAGGTTACTTTCAGTTTTACGAAGCATCCCGCAGAAAGTTCCGGCGAACTCAGAGGATGACGACATTGTCACAGTACTGATCTGCTCGGCGGCGAGTGTCGCCATCGCTTCCACGACCGCCAGGGAAGAGTGACTCATCACCCTTTCATTTATCGGTCCGGCGTCAACTTGTGTGCCAACGCGGTTATAATTTTTTTTCCGAACCTTTCGGTTGAAAGGATGCTATGAGGGTCGGATTGTACCAAAAATCGGCGCGCTATATTTCCCGTAGATAGTGCGCTGCTTCCCGGTGTAGCGCGCTATTTCTCGAAGTTAGAGCGCTGCTTTCGACTCGGAAGATGGAGCGCTACTTTCTTTCGGTTTAGTGCGCTGCCTTTTTTGGTACTAGGTGGAGCACTACTTTTCCTGTGTGGCACGCTTTCTCCGAGTTGATGTAGCACTACTTTCAGCTTGTTATTGTGCGCTACTTCATCACTCGAGTCAATAAGGAAAACATTAGACCATTTGGTTTGGTCATGTCTAGATAACGTATGCAAGGTCGTGTGGTGTGTACGTTCTACGGAAGGGTGGTAGTGTACGATGCAAATTCATTAATGGGTGGGGGGACGTGATGGTGATTCTAAATGAGATGAATGTGCAGTGCAAACGTAATTAAATGACGACTCGGAGACATGCATGGAAAGAATCGAACAACTTGGTGATTCGACAATGAAGATAAGGATGGCCCTACACCCCCCAAGGGTTTCGGGCAGGGTTGTGAAGTGGGCGTAAAACAGCGGGTCGGCGATCTAGAACAACCATTGGAGGGGCTTGAGGAGCTTCAGACTCGGAAATGCCCAGCTCAGACCATGCTAAGAAAAGGTCAGAATGTGGATTTATTGAATACGAGAGAAGACCTTACCATTGTAGTTGTCCAACTTGAACCGCTTGCCTGAACTGGAAGAAGGCCGGGATGGGCTAGTTTCAATTCCAAATGCTGCAGATGCATGGCGCTTGTAAGGGGTAAAGGCTGGAGCTCCAATGCCAGGCCCTGCAAGATCTAGGTCCCCGGTATCACCATCAAGCTCGGTGGCCAAATCCATTTGGAGGTCAGTAAAGACACGAGGGATGGTCCCATCAGGATGGGCAGCGGCAGCGGACTCAGAGGGAACTGCCGTACTGACAACTCCGAGTAACTGGATTTCAGACTCGGAGTCATCAGTATTGTTGGTGCATGCTTTCCCTTTTCCCTTCGCTTTTCCCTTTCCCTTCCCTTTCACCTTGTTCCTCGATTGAGTAGACTTAGGTACTGGGTAGTTAGTATCTGAGTTGGCGTTGGACGAAAAAGATTCAATGGTACTATCACTCTCGTCGATGATAGATTTGGACTCAGAGTCAGACTCGGAGGTACTCGTCGCATCGCCTGTATCATTGACGGGCTGAGCACGGCTTAGCTCCTTTGCTATGGCCACATCCCAGTTAGTATAGACCTTGTGGGGAATGGACCGGACTCGAGGAGCTGGCGGCAAGAGAAATATTAGTATAGTACCAGAATATATATGGGTGCGTACCAATGGAAATGGAGAACGACGTAAATTTGCGACCGGGGGTACCTTTTACCTCGTCAAGTTCCTTGCCGGTGATTGTTGGTCGCTTGAGGACGAAGTGGTTCTGTCGCTGCGTGTTGAGTAGCACCCAGTGGATGTCAGGGAAACCGCGCCGAGCATCAAGCCATTGGAATGGCTTCGGGAAGAGGCGTCGGAGCCACAAGTCGATGTCGACCATAGACCACGAAATGTCAAATTCGAGATCATTGCCAGCATCTGTGCTGACGAGTAAACCATGCTCGCGATATGCCTCCAGTGCTGACTTCTGAGGCTTCTTTGTTACTCGCAGTTTCCCGGTCTGAAGGAGTCAGTATTATGGAGTATAGAATATGTAAACTCTTACCGAACCAACTCCGTAAGGGACCATCACAACTGAACCTATTTTAATTAGCTTTTGATTCAGCGCGCGAGAGGTGTTTCGGCTGGCCCGTTTACCCTACTCGCATTGTCAGTATTTGTACCCGTAACATTAGTACAACGCACCCGCAGAAGTGAAGGGGCATTCTTGCGAAATCCAGCAGAAGCTTCGCTCTGAGCAGCGGCGGGTGTTGCACGTGGACGGAGTTGCATCGTATAGCGATCAATGATTGCCTGAACGGTATTACTGGGCAGTGTAGACTCCGATGACCCAGGTACTAGTACTGGGGTTGTTGACCGGGTAGATGGTGGCGCTGGGGCTGTCGACTGCGTAAATGGCGGTGTTGGGGCCGTTGACGGGGTAGATGGTGGCGCTGGGGCCGTTGACTGCGTAAATGGTGGCACTGGGGACATGGACCGGGTAGATGGTGGCGCCATGGTCGTTGACTGCAGAGGTGGTGGTGCCGAGGTCGTAGACATAGATTGCATAGTACTAGTGTCAGTAAGACTAAGGGAGCGTGGAGGGGAAATGGTGAGAGGCGGATCAGTGGAGAAATGATGACGACGCTGCTTCTGGTGACACGAAGAGCAGCGGTCTCCTTTCCGACCAGCACCAGGGATGAACTTGGCGCATGGTGGTGACCGTCGATCCGTTGACCTGGAAGGCATCAGCGGTACGGAAGGAGATGGGTTGAGTTGGGAAATGTGCCACGACGATGATATTGCTTGCAGAAACCTTATATACCGCGAGCTACAGTTCACCGCTTTCAATCATGGAGACGCGCGTCATGATATCCAAACCTTGCGCCCACAATACACTTCGTGGCCACCATACTTCGACAGGGAGCTCCACTGTATACTCCCGCTTGCTGCGACCAACGGTAATGAGTTCGATCTGAGGGTATGAGTCACCTGGCCACTCTTCCTCGGCAACTCCATAGCCCAAGGGGATGATGCCTCGTTCACGAGTTTCCTGCAGAGCGGATCTGAAAACTTCGTAAGCTTGAGTCGTGTGAAATGGAGATGACGTCTCTGGCACGTCAACAGCAGGGTGGTTGATGTGGCTGCCTTGCTCGGCCATGATCTCCGCATCCAGACCAACACCGTCGTCCAGTTGGATCACAGGGTCAACGTCTTGAACCTCGGGCTGTGCATAAACGCCGTGCACGGCTTCTGAGAGAAATCGCATATCCTATTATGGCGATGGATTTTCAGCGTAAGAACACACATAATAAATATTACTCACGAAAGGCGATTGGTTGTGCCCACGTTTCGAGATCGGGTGATGGTTCCAGTCGTGCTGAAACTGCTGACAGTCATTGTTGAGATGGCGAAGAAAGAGATGATGTAACAACCACAAGTGGTTCTCGTCGCTCGAGTCGAGCATATGGATGTCCTCGAGGCGGATGAAAAAAGCCTTCCAGCAACGCACGAAATGAATTCCGACATCTACCCAAAGTCGCTCGATACGAGAGTTCCGTGTTGACCGCCCCCACAAAAAAGATGCCCGGTTGGGACCGCGGTGTCGAATCATCCAAGTGGCTACATCTAAATTTTCGCCTCCGTGGTCTCCACGAACTCGCGACGGCACGCCATAAGTTTCGATGGTGCTTAGAAAAAGGTTCAATACTGTTGATGCACGGTTGTTCACATTAGCCCGTATCGCAACGACCTATTGATGTAAGCGGCGTAAAAGAGCTGGGAAAAAAAGCGTACGTACTGTGCGACAATATCCATCGATCATGCCGTGGATTACAATGCCCCATCGAATTAACTTGTGATGGCCGTCGATATGCCACACATAGTTCGATCGGGGCGCCTCGTACACTCGCCGTTTGATTGTGGTGTGAAAACGGACAAACCGGCCAAGCGGGTTGACGCGCTGCAAGGACAACCGGACACGCTCCCTTTGGACATGTATTCCGTGTGATTTCAAGAATGCGATGACAAACCGAAGACCAGAATTGGGGCGGATGCGCTTGTAATGACGGACAATGTCGTCAAGTTCGGCATCCGTTATGCCAGAATAAAATTTTGATAAGCCATTGGCCTGAAGATGACGACGCAGGGTGTGCCGATGCACTCCAAGAGCTCGGGCGAGAGTTTGAAGTGGGATGCGACGTGCTGATGAAACTGCCTCAGTCAACCACTCCACATCGAATTCAAAACGGGGGCGGCCACGACCTGGGCCAGGGGGGTTGGTCGCCACCGGAGCAATATGAATTACCGCAGACTGGTCCCTATGGAGTAATAAGCCGAGCACGAACAAAACAAAAAAAGGGAAAGAAGGTCGCTTACCGTCCAGACACAGACAGCGCAAGGTTCTCGAGTGCGCGTAAGAGTTTGCCAAATGTATTGGCGCATATTGTGACCCAAACAGAGCCGAATTCTACCTCGCGTTGGAGCGCCTCGAGTAAGGGCACTATCTGATGGTTGATCAGGTCAGCGTGAACACGGACACGAAGTGGGTCAACATCCTCCTGTCGTAAGAGTGCCATTGCACGCTGGTAAGCGCCCTGAAGCAGTTCATGGGCACGGTCGATGTCAGGACTTCTCAGAACTTCAGCAGGGAGTGGAGGAAGAGGCGCAATGAGATGCCAATCATCGTCCGACGGCATGACTCCACAGCGCACCCTGAGGCCTGAATCGCCACGATCAGTGTGACTCGGAAAAGTGGAACACCGTCGGAGTTGCCAGTGGGTCAACAGTGAAAATTGTCACGTGCCACACTCAGAAACGGAAGAACTAGTACATTCCCTCCTCATCAATGTCCTCGTCGCCTCCCCCAAGTCCCCACTCCTCTGCGTTTGGGCCACCAGCGGCTCGTCGAGATAAATACTTGCACCTACTTCCTCAGCAAGCTAGCCGCCTGCACCATTTGGCCATGTCTGCTCCTCGAGAGCGGCATCCGGACTTCTACTTCAAGGACGGAACAGTAACGATCCTGGTAAGACCTGTTTGATCCAACGCGTGCTCATGGTAACGCTAGCAGATCCCGGAACCCGCCCGCCAAACGCTCTACCGGCTGTACCCTGGTCTCCTCGCACTACGCTCTTCAGTACTCAGTTCGGTTCTCTCCCTACCTCAAGACACCAGTCAAACGAACGTCGAGGGAAGCAGTGACGAAAACCCCATCGTCTTCCATGGTATTGTCCGCCGTGAATTCGACTACTTGCTTTGCTTTTTATCTGGCGGGCGAGTGACCTTATTATTGATCGTCGGCGACACAGATCTAACGGTTCAATAAGTAGGTATACCGGCGAGGAGAGCCGTCAAGAGTACCTCACCTCAATTCTCAAACTTTCCGCTTTCTTCGAGATCAGTGATGGCTACCAGTATGCCATCGCCGAGCTCACTCGTTTGTCGCCGGTCGAAACATCATTAAAACTTCAGCTTGGCCGCTTGTACCGCGTTGACCACTGGGTTGAGCCTGCGTTCCGCGACATGATGGCTCGACCGCTGTCATCGATCTCTCGTGTCGAAGCCCATCGAATGGGCTTAGAGTATTTCTATATTCTCAGTCATACGAAAGCACTGATCGAAGAACATTGCCGCGCTATTGCGTACACGGAGCCTAATTTGACACAGCCGACTGAGTGTATCACACCTGTTCAGTGCTCTACGGTATGGAAGGACGAGTGGTGGAATGGTGTTGCACGACACCTGCTGCACCCTGACACCCCATGCCATGTCAGTGACGTCCTGCGGATTTTGGGAGAGACAGAGATCCCTGGTCTCTGCCGGCTTTGCAAGGATGCCACTCTTCACCGGTTGGGAGACTCGGATGCACTTCGGAATGATGCAACGCTGGAGGATATCGCAGTTTTAGAGGTTATGGAGTTTCAAACTGACGAGCACATCCGGGCACCCTTTAGGAATATAGAGTCTGTTTAGTACTAGTAGCATCTCAAGTATTGGTTTCTTAGTCCCTTTCTTTGTCCATCCCGAGTCAAAGTCCTGACGAACTGATAGTCTGTTCTGAAAAGGAGCAGTGTGCCTACGAAATATAGCGCTCCGCATACCAAAAAAGGCAGCGCACTAAACCGAAAGAAAGTAGCGCTCCATCTTCCGAGTCGAAAGCAGCGCTCTAACTTCGAGAAATAGCGCGCTACACCGGGAAGCAGCGCACTATCTACGGGAAATATAGCGCGCCGATTTTTGGTACAATCCGACCCTCATACATCTGTATATCATAAGTATCTATAATCCAGTTAACATACATGGCGGTGCAGTAAATTGCACAGCCACGCGGCGACGGTCGAGTGGACTGGCATGCGCAGGGGTCGATAGACGCATGCCGGCGCCCCCGTGTGATCGAGGTGGGAATCGTGTTGCTGTGGGAGATCTAAGCGTGTTGTATAGCATTGTCTGCGCAGGAAGAAGAGAAATTTGTGCCCCTGGGCTTGCAACGCTAGAAATTTATTGGTGTTTATGTAAATTTATTTACACAAAGCTA
This sequence comes from Tylopilus aff. beelii, assembly GCA_038094295.1. Classification (NCBI taxonomy): domain Eukaryota; kingdom Fungi; phylum Basidiomycota; class Agaricomycetes; order Boletales; family Boletaceae; genus Tylopilus; species Tylopilus aff. beelii. The sequence goes on along the minus strand of JBBPTU010000999.1, from coordinate 545 downwards.
AATTTTTGACGAACCTACCCTAGGCTATAGGCTAGCGCGATGGCAATTTCAAAGGGTTTCTCATTTGATCTATTCGTATTTCTCGCTTTGCCGCCCAGCGCACGGAGCCAGCATTTGTATTTTTTTTTCTCTTTTGAATCAACTACTCTAGAGCCCGATCGCATACCACATCTCACGCGCGGAGCTCGATTTATCGCTATCTTTCGTGCGTTCAAACAAAATTAGCACAAAAATTTTCGAGCTCAGCCAATCAGGAGTCAAATTTACCAACCCCAGCAAATACACCACTTAACGCCACTTAGCACCTACTTAACACGACTTAATTTGACATCACCCCGGGGACCTCCCTCCACGATCCAACCCTCGTCATGCGCGAAGGTACATCCCAGGACTCCCTTCAGCGGACGTGCCGAAGAGTCGGCACTAAGGATTACATAAGCTCCTCTCGAGACGCCGCGTGCGACGGTAAATCCGTACACCGCCACCCACAAATTTCCCAGCGTGCCAAGTCCTTCTCACAGCACTGGTACTGTCTTGAACGGTAC
>JBBPTU010000998.1:0-15667 GCA_038094295.1 Tylopilus aff. beelii | reverse complement strand
GCAGTAAGAGACACGGAATATACGCACTCAGATCATACCGTACTTGCCTTGTATGTGTCAAGCGTCAACTCCTCGATCGCGGTGATGTACTGGTCTTGGTGAGAGTCAGCTTGAGATATGGATGATAGGTGAGGTCGTTGGCTAAAGGGAGGTCAACTCAACACCAAGGACTACTCGATGAACCACTGGATAACTCACCTGCCCCGCCTGCAGCGTAGTGCATTGATCGAGGGGGAAAGAATGAGCGCAAGGTCACACGGCGGACGATCGACGGCAACGCCTGGTAGATGTTCAGTACGTACAAGCTGTTAACTGCAACACACCTAGTATGGAACACAAGTACCCTGCACCACCTTCGGACGAGCTCGCCAAACTATCTAGGCACAAGAAGAGCCCCTGAGCATTGAGCTCTAGGGGGAGTGGAAAGTGTCGACGAACATCGACAAGGCGCATACTGGCGTTGAAGCGGACGCGTCTGGAGCGCTGAGGGTCATCGAGAACGCCATGGTACCACTGTCTAAGTTGTCGAATGTGTCAGAGGTGCTGCGCAATGCGTCAATACAGACTCAAGGACGATCAGACCAAAGGGTGAGGAGGCACTCACCACAGAGGGCCTAATCGAGCCAGATGAGCCGGGTTGCCGAATGGTTGCACCAGGCGACTCCTAAGGACCCAGGTAACAACCTACAAACGACTTGGATGAAACGAACGCGCCAGGTCGAGCCGAGTGAGCCGAGTTGGTAGGCGACGAGAGCAAAGCGCGGCGCTGGATTGGTGTGAACCGCGTTGGATTCCATGGGACACGGAGAGACCCTACAGACCACGAGACCGAACGCTTGGACGATACCAAAGGTGACCGGGAACGTCATGCAGACGACGGGGACGAGCGACTCCTAAGGACCCAGGTAACAAACGGCTTGGATGAAACGAACGCGCCAGGTCGAGCCGAGTGAGCCAAGTTGGTAGGCGACGAGAGCAAAGCGCGGCGCTGGATTGGTGTGAACCGTGTTGGATTTCATGGGACACAGAGAGACCCTACAGACCACGAGGCCGAACGCTTGGACGATACCAAAGGTGACCGGGAACGATATGCAGACGACAGGGACGATGGTGGCGACAAGAAGACCCCAATGGCGATTCAAGCCACCAGATCAAATTGAATAGAGATGGCGGCGGATGCAATAACGCAACGAGCGACGCGCGCCACGACCAGAAACGAGTTGGGACAGAGCCGCTAGCTGTAGACCGACCGAGTCAGCACGGACAGCGAAAGTACTCGACACTGGCAAGCAGCATACTTGAGCCATCTATCTCACCACCCACTGGTACCATGGATGACCATCTGACCACTTGAGCCCACTGCTTCGCCGAGGACAGATCAAGACAAGACCTCAGGCTAGAAGAGTCAGTATCATCAACGGACTTATTACTAACCACACAATCATGTTAAGGTGGCCAAACGTGGACAAATCAAGCACAGCATACATGTAATCCATGGTAAACTCACAGTGGATATGGGTATAGATATACTAAATCATAACTTGGAACAACTACTAATATATAGTGGTGGAATTCAACTAGCAGCCTCAGGCTACTCAGGCTAAGCCACCATGGTGGGTAAGCACATACACTCACAAGTTTGGAAACTTGAAGGCACAGTTATGGTAATTAAATATTATCAATAGGGTATGTAGGAAAAGAAAGGCACACCCTTCAATACTGTTTATATACTAAGGAAACCATTCCAATCAGAATGTGCTTCCATGAAGATTATTCTGAATCCTCTTCAATACAATAAGCCCTCCCTGTACTGATCCCAGCCCTTTCACACATTATCTCCTCAAGTCTTCCCTCCATACCTTGTAAATACTCCATAGCCAGATTTTTGATTTTATCCCACTGCTTTTCAGTAAGATGTACAGTGGCTCTGACCACCTCACCAGTGGCAAATCCCCATTGAGTTTTTGAGAACTTTCTATATTTTCTAGCAGGGATAGAAAATGTTCCTGTTGCCCAGAATTTGAAAGCTCTCTCTACCTATAAAATAAATAAGCATGATGCAATATCAGTAAGAAATTGAACTTACTGCAACAGTGCAAATGGCAAGAGCTGCAAGAGGCTTTCTAGATTGTTGTACTTCTTTTGGTATTTGCTTAACTGTCTCCATGTAATAGGCAAAGGTTTCCAAAATACATGGATGGCAGAATGCTCCCTTTGTAACCTATCAATATATCATAGATATAAGAGCAGAACAAGTCAAAGTCAAAAACAGGCTTACCTTATGTCCAGATTCACTTTCTGTAACCATCTTCCACATATAGGGATATACGGCTGGTGGAATAATGGTTTGCTTCCGCCTATGATCAATAATGATCTGGCTTTGAGGAACAGCCCAAGCAACATATTCTGCTCGAGCTTCAGAACTAGCCAACTCCTCATGGCTATCAAAGAAATGATGGACAGCTAGGAGGGCTTTTTTGGCAATTTCCTTTCGCCACTCACAAGCCCTTTGCTTAACCTTAAGTGTACCATTAGATCAATATCACAAACAATAGATTCAGAGCAACTATTCACTTACCAAAGCAAACACAGGGTCATTCCGTAGGGCAACTGTGTGCTTCACTCGAATATGCTTGTTCCAAAGTCTTTGAACAAGGTCAACATGGTCTGGATGGTTAAGATCCCATGGATCATCCAGTGAGCCAATATAGCAATACCAACGAGGAAGTAGAATATCCCGAAACTTTTTCAACACCTCTGGATATCCAGGTAAGTCCTCATTGTGGTACTGCTTTACCTTCTTCTGTTTGCCCACATGCTGTATATCTTCATCCATAGGCTGAGGATCATCACCTTTTGATGTGACAATCCTCTCTGGATCACCATTCCCAGTACCAGTAACAGCCTTTGAGAGCTTGGTCAATATCAAAGGTTGTGATGAACCAGAAATTGGTATCTAGAGGGCACATAGTCAGTAATCATGCATACCACCAATAATGACTTACAATCAAGTTTTCCTTGTGATGAACAGTGGCCTGGGGTCCCTATAATGGCCAAGTAAGTATCAGAACAAGATATCATAGTGGATGCTTACATGGGAAGTGCTTGATGTGGCCATTGAGTTGGGTTTACAGGCAGGGGAGGCACTACATGCAGTCTTTTGGTGAGGGCTGTTCTCATCATCATGAGGATATGGCTTCTCTATGGATATGGCTGCATCTGAGCCAATAGAAAGTTCTTTGCCAGTCGTATCATCATCATGTGCAGACATCTTCTTCACCAGTGAGGATGGGAGGGATACTCTAGTCGGAGTCAGCTTCTCTGCCAGCATGGGCAGGAGGGATACCCTGGTCACAGAGGCTTCATTGCCAGTTGTGTTGTCATCACGTGCAGGCATCTTCTTCGCTAGTGAGGGTGGGAGAAATACCGCAGTCGAAGTACGCCCAACCATGGTGGCCGCATCCGAGCCAGTCCAAGCTTCTTTGCTGATCATGTCGTTATCGCGCGCGAATGTCTTCACCAGCGAGGGTGGGAGGGATGCCCTAGTCGAAGTACACCCGACCATGGTGGCCGCATCCAAGTCAGTCCGAGCTTCTTTGTTGATCGCGTCGTTATCGCGCGCGAACGACTTTACCAGCGAGGGTGGGAGGGATGCCCTAGTCGAAGTACGCCCAACCATGATGGCTGCGACCGAGTCAGTGTGAACTTCTTTGTTGATCGCGTCGTTATCGCGCGCGAACGTCTTCACCAGCGAGGGTGGGAGGGATGCCCTAGTCGAAGTATGCTCGACCATGGTGGCTGCATCCAAGCCAGTACGAACTTCTTTGCTGCCGGCGGTCGCATCGCTATCACGCGCGGATGTCTTCGCCAGCGAGGGTGGGAGGGAGACCATAGTGACTGGTCGCTAGTGCGTAGTTAGTACACACGACATAGCCCGTAATGAATGAGTACCTTGCCCAGTGCTCGCTCGGAAATGCGAATACCCTCACTAAACCCGCCGGCGATCGTGTTCTCGTTGCTCGTTTCCTCGTCGGGTTCGGACTCAGTATCATTATCCTCTGAGCCCTTGTCCTCTGCCTCCAGTGTGGATGTAAAGGCTAATAACATATCCATCTCGTCGTCGCGATCCCTGGGAGTGAGGCGCGGTGGGGAATTCGAGAGCCGTACAGTGCGTTTGGGTTGAGAGGGCGGAGGCGCGAGGTCCTGGGTATCGTCATCAACGAGCCCCCCGTATACCTTCGACACGTAACCTAGTGAATAAGTTAGCCAATAGACGAAATGAGTTGTGTTGCCATTATCGTACCTTTCTGTGAGCCTGTAACACCGACATTCTGCTCTGAAGTTGCGAGACTTCGTTAGTAGCGAATAATGATATGTCCGAGGGGATATACCTGCTCGACCGTCACCCGAATCGAACCAATCCTTGGCGTTCATAGCGCTGAGAAGTGGATCATCCTTCCAATTCGTTAGAAACCCAGAAGGCGGCGACTTGCGACTAGGTTCAAGTTTTGCAAGCGAAGCCGTTAGTGTCTTCTTCCTTGGTCTATGGAATGCCACAGGGATTTGAGTTCGTCGCATGGCGGATGGTGTGCGATACGGAGAAGCGGTGAGTGGCACCGGTCAGTACTCACACTGCCCAACGACACCGGTTTACTTACGACTCTGCGGGATTTCCATTTTGAGACCCCTTTCTCTTCCGACCGCTCCCGCGTTCTGCGCTGCGCATACCCTTCTGTTTCACTCGTACCTCGCTCTCTTCCTCCTCGACGTCGACTTCAGAGTTCTGTGTATCATTGTAATCGGTGAGCACCTTTGTCACTATTATCGGTCGCATATGATAATGATTCACTTACGAAGTGGCGATCGAGTGCGTCAGCGTCGTCGTTGCCCCTCCACCTCTTCGAAGCCCTTCTGACCTCCCTCGAGCTGACATCGGCCGCTTCCTGCTCCACTTCAGCACTTCGCTTCCGTGACCCGTTCGCTCCTACACTATATCCTTTGGCTGGTTCGGTGCCGCCCGTCGACGTGCGACTCTCCTCGGTCTCCCCATACAAAACTTCGGCCCGGGGTTTGATTCGACGGATCTCGTCTTCTGTCTCGCCCTTGGAACTGTGTTGTCGACCAGGTGAGCTTCTCGTCCTCTCGGAACCATCTCGAGCGTGATCGGTAGTGCCAGTATCACCATCTTCTACTATCAACATCGTCAGTCTCTGGCTTTCAGGTTACACGACGGCGTACGTACCTTTGTCGGCTCGTCTATTCAACCTCGAGCTGACACGCTGACTACCTGTCGATACAATTTCCCTCGTGGCGGTGGGACCGGGTGGTTGTCGCGCCATTGCACCCTGCTCGTGTTGTTCCACCAGCAGTCTCTCCTCCAGCTCTCTGATTTTGCTGAGGGCTGCCTCGCCAGTTACGTTCAACCTTCCTTGTGGTTTTGTCGTTTGTCGACGACCTTCGGCAGCGCCTAGATCTACTAATCCTGGGTGGGCGTCCTTATTCCGTTGGCGTGTCTTGACCATCTAACCTTGGTATTGTGCCTACGTAGAACCTAATTTGAGAGCGTGAACGTGCCAGTGTGACGTGCCACAAGTTGGTCCGCTCGCGTACGCTACAATTTCGTGTGACCAAACAATGTGCGTGACATAACAAATGGTGTAACTAGTACTACAAAAATTCATGTCATGTATTACACATTCTGGTCTGGTGTAGAGACCCTTGACTCATCAATGATCGAGTAGAACTTACTGCCCAAATGGCACCAAAATTCCAGCCTCGTCAATACATTTGTGCAAACCCTGTTGCATCATCATGTAAAAGGGGGTTTGTGTCCCATTCAAGATTTCTCGAACATAAAAGGGTTCTACATGACCCTCTAAAGATCCAAGCTCAAAGGAATCACCCTCAGCCCCACCCATCTAATCATGCCAGTGGCACTGGCAGTGGTGTTCAACTTGAAGGTGGATCTAATGCAATGGGATCTGACATTCCACTTCAAGGCTCTTATTACATTACCCATCCAGTCCTGAATGGTGAGTACTAAATTTGAACTATTGGTAGCTGAGAGTGGAACTTTGTCTATGGAACCTAACTGAGTTATTGCAAATTTTACATTCTAGGTGTTTGTTGTGCTATTGATGGAAGTGATTTATCACTGGCAGATGCCAGTGACTCAGACTCAGAGGTATCACCATCTCCAAGTTCAAGATCAAGCAACTTGCCAGTGCCAGACCATCAAAACAAATCAACAGTGCAGCCTGAGGATCCATGGCATCCATTTCAAAGCCAGGCTCAGTTTGAGCTTGCTGACTTTCTTTTTCAAAGAAATGAAATGCCTGGGGCTCAGGTGGATGAGCTGATGCAAATATGGGCTGCACTTCAGGTTGACCAAAACCAGGAAAAGGCACCTCCTTTTCTCTCAGCCCAAGATCTTTATCAAAAAATTGATAAGATTGATAACTCAAAAGCATGGCATTCATTTTCATTCAACTATGCAGGTGGAGATTTGGAAGATGAGAATCTTCCTACATGGAAAAGGACTACATATCAGCTTGTGGTTCGCAATGCTAAGCTACTTGTTCAAGAGCAGCTGGCTTGCCCAGAATTCAAGAATTATATGGACTATTGTCCACGTCAAGTTTTTGGAGATGATGAAACCCGTATATGGTCAGATTTTATGTCTGGCAATTGGGCTTGGGAGCAATGTGTAAGCTTGTCTACTTTGAGTTGACTTATTTGTCATTATAAGCCTGAGATTAAGCTACTAATTTAAATGATATCACTGATGGTCTGATGTTAGAATATTCTTTCAAAGGATCAAGCAAATCATGGAGCCATGTTTGTGCCTATAATTCTTGGAAGTGACAAAACCACAGTCTCTGTTGCTACTGGAAATGTGGAATATTGGCCACTTTACATTACAACTGGCAATATTCATAACTGCATTAGGCGCAGTCACAAATCAGCTGTCAGTTTGTTAGGATTTTTGGCTATCCCCAAAAGTATGCAATATTTGTTTTGCTAGTTCTATAAATTAGTTTACTAACTCTAATTCATTTAAAGCTGATCAAGAATTTCAAAACAATGAAGATTTTCGTCATTTCCGACGTCAACTATTCCATATTTCTCTAAAGGCAGCTCTTGAGCCTCTACGAAGTGCTATGGAAAATCCTGAAGTGACTCTTTGTGCTGATGGTCACTACAGAAAAGCAATATATGGAATTGGTCCTTATATTGCTGACTATCCAGAGCAGGTATTGTTGTCATGTATTGTTCAAGGATGGTGTCCCAGGTAAGTAGTAGTAAATCTATTCAACAATATTTTAAAGCTTTACAACATCATATAGATGCCTTGCTGACCGGACTAACTTGGATGGATCAACACTAACTCCTCGGAATCATGATCATACAAGATTAGTAATGCAACATCTCAGTTTTGATCACCTATGGAAAAAATATGGTATTGTTGATGGTATCTTGGTAGGCATTTCTAAGTCAATAATATAGTAAATTTTATCAATGAGAATAGCCTTTTACTGCAAGCTTTCCAAGAGCAAATATCCATGAATTAATTGCTCCAGACATTCTTCATCAAATCATCAAGGGAACCTTCAAAGACCACCTTGTTTCATGGGTGGAAGCTTATATTAAACAGCAATACCCCAATGCTAATTCTATATTAGCTGATATTGATCGACGGTAGCCCTTATTATGACATTTGCATCATGATTGTTAATACTATTGATATTTATAGGATTGCAGCTGTTCCTTCATTCCCTGGCTTAAGACGTTTTCCACAAGGTCGTGGTTTCAAACAGTGGACTGGAAATGACTCCAAGGCCTTAATGAAGGTAAGTAGTACACTAGGATAAATGTATAATTATGACTTAATTACTACTATGATCCATATAAGATCTACTTGCCAGCAATTGCAAATTATGTGCCAACTCAAATGATACAGGCTATAGCAGCCTTTATGGAATTCTGCTACATTGTCCGCAAACACTTCATTGACGAGAAAGATCTCATAGCTTTGGAACATGCATTACAACAGTTCCAAATACATCGTTCCATCTTTCAAACCACTGGAATTCGACCTTCCATAATATCTATTCCCCGTGTTCATGCACTGCAACACTACAAGCAGCTTATTCAACTCTTTGGTGCTCCAAATGGGCTTTGCTCATCAATCACAGAATCAAAGCATATTACAGCTGTCAAGAAACCTTATCGGCGTTCAAATCATAACAATGCTTTGAATCAAATCTTAACCATCAATCAAAGACTTGATAATCTAATATCTTACAGAAATGCACATATTGCAAAAGGTATATTGTTTATTAATATGGTATTAAATTCTAGCCAGTGCTAAATTATATATCAACCAAATAATTGGCAATAGGTTTGCTTAATGGACCTTTGATGAAAAAAGACCCAGAAAATTGGCAGTCTATAGATACTGGCAATGCTATTGAGCCTTATGAAGAATCTGGATATAGAGATGATATCCATGTACAAGAAGCTGAAGAAGTGGAAGAAAGCTATGTGGATGCATGGGTGGAACTTGCCAAGGTACCCAGTAGGTCATAAGAATTGTCTATCTAATATCATTATAATTAAGATACCTTTGCTACCTCAATAGATCCCAGGCATTTACAAACATTTCAAGAAATGGGAGCTCATATTCATTGCCCTAAACTATCTGACCTTGTGGCACAATTTGTGTATGAGGAGCAAAATTCTCCGGCTGCCCATGATAACAACATAGCTCACAAAAAATATCCTCCAATTATTACACGAGGATACTCTTATCCATCAGCAATTGCTACATTTTATGCTCCAAGTGATGCATGTGGCATTGGAGGGCTACATAGGCAACGCATTCATGCCTCCCCATCATGGAGAAATTCAAATGCTCCAAGGTTTGACTGTGTTTTCATTGAAAAAGATTCCAATATGCCAGGCATTCTTGGTTTATATATTGCCCAGGTTCTTTTGTTTTTTTCATTCACACATCAAAGTATCAAATACTCATGTGCTTTGGTACGTTGGTTTGATATTATTGGTGACCATCCATGTCCAAAAACTGGCATGTGGATGGTGGAACCAGAATTTGATAGCCATAGTAAGGAGCGTTTGACTTCTGTTATCTCTGTGGATAGTATTTTGCGTCCTGCTCATTTGATTCCAGTTTATGGTGATACTCCAATTCCCAGAAATTTTAAACATACTAATTCCCTTTTTGCCTTTTCTGCCTATTATGTCAATAAGTTCTCTGATTATCATACATTCCAACTTGTTTCACTACCAGTGGCATAATATTAGCTTAAACATGATTGTCATTGTATTTCCTTTTTGTATAAATGACTATCTCATTTGTTGTGTAAAAGGACTTAGAAATATCAAGTTAACTTGAAGTACTAATGGTCAAGTTGCATTATAATCTGGGACCAGGAAAAATAATGTAGTAGAATGCTCTATAGTACATATACTAGTACTAGTAGTACCTATAGATCATATATTTTTCTCCCTATTTATATTACACCTGTGAAGAACTTGAAACTTAGTATAGTGTAGACTGAGATCAATGGTTACTGCACATGGTCATGCCACCCTCACCCTCAGTGTGTGCCAGTGGTACATGAATAGATAGGATAGCCCTCAAATAAACTTCATCTTTAGGTCACATTTTCAGTAGTATCTATCCAAGTCTGTTCTCTATCTTAAAGCAACTTGAGTGATGCCAGTGGGGCTTAACATTACGACACTCCTACCTATCTGTTGGGCCTCCAATAATGTGTATTCCTGGCCTCTGCTTTGAATTTTCAACAGCAACAGTTGAGAGCCAACACAACAGCACTGCTCAGCACCACATGATGACATCTTCCAGTCATGCAAAGGTGAACAATTCCAACTTAACATCCAAGTCCAGGTCTTCAAATTCAACTGTCAGCCTGGTCACTTTGCCTTTCCAAGTCATATGTCTTTTCCTAAGGGGTGTTTTGCAGAGAAGAAAGGAGTGAATTTGGGTGACAAAGGTAGAGATGGTGTTGGTTGCATGTTTCTAGTACATCCACATCATTGGCAATGACTTGCAATGACTTCATCCACAAGGCGGATTGGGTGGATATTGATTTCAAGATTATCAGTGAGGCTGCAGTTTATTCCTTGCACTGACTCCTGACTTCTGGGCTACATTTGAACAAATTTCAAACTCAGATTTATTCCACAAATAGATTATATGCTATGAAAAGTTGTCCACCATCATATCACTTGTCTATGGAAAGCCAGACAATCACACTCTATCATACAGTTTGTAAGCTGTGAATCTCACTATGTATGGCCAGTGATGATTGTTGAACAATGGACACCCTCGAGCAACATGCTGCTGACTAAAATTTATTTGTACTACTCTGATAGTAATCATTTGTGATCCAGACATTCATTGCAAGAACATCACTGAAATGTGAGATCAGTTAGGATTGACTGTAAACACATTATAGTCTACATAATGGCCAAAATCCATAGGAGGCAGCAAACAGCATTGAGTGGAAGGTGTTGACGACAAGCAATTGCACCCATGTTGACGCTGTTCAAATGGCCAGGAGGTGGGAGATGTTGAGGGCAAGTGGATAGCATCAACAGCAAGCAATTGTGCCCATGTTGATGCTGTTTGAATGGCCAGGGGGCAGAAGGCGTTGAAGGCAAGTGGATAGCATCAACAATGAGCGATTGCACCCGTGTTGATGCCATTCAAATGGTCAGGGGGCAGGAGGCATCAATGGTGAGTGGAAGGCATCAACAACAGGCTATTGTGCCCATGTTAACATCATTTGAATGGCCAGGCAGGGGGAAGCATTGAAGGTGAGCAGATTGTGTTGACAGTGAGCAGTTGCACTTGTGTTGACACCATCAGTCTGAATGACTAGGTAGTGGGGGCATCAATGAGGGCAAGTGGAAGGTGTTGACAATAAGTAGTTGTGCTTGTTTTGACACCATTCAAACAGACAAGTGGTGGGGGCATTGAGAGTGAGTGGTTGCGCTCACTGTGTCAACACTGTTCAAGCTGCCAGGCAGTGGATGGCATTGAGAGAGAGCTGTTGCATATGCACCCTCAACTTGAAGTGTTTGTGCTTCAAAAGACACCCAAACTCAGAGGCAGGAGGTAACTGCATGACAGAGCATGATTGTCCGGCTTTCCATAATTTCCTGTCCACCATGGGCAGAACCCATCTCATGACAAGACTCACCATTTGGAACACCATGTTCATGTGCTGCACATGATCATCAACAAGAGTGACATCCTCATCCTCATCCTTGATGTGTGCAGCCCAGAGGGCTGATGAAGCCAACTCATCAAAGAAGAGGTCAGAGATAGGAGAGCAAAGGAAAGAAGCTCATGTTCATCTTGAACAGCATCAGTGAGCCCACTCTTTTTTTTGTTGAACCCAGCTACTAGTAACAATGATGGACAGTGGTAGATCTCCTTCCCAGGAGGAATGCACAGCAGTGGTTGAAGCATCTGGGAAGCACCCTGACTGTCTTGTTCAGCCACGTCCAACCAGCAATCAAACTTGACCTGTGCTGTCACCCTGGCATTACTCTCACTACTAAAAGCTTATAAGCCAAGCATGGCAAGAAGCATGACCATCAGTGTGGCCAAGTTTCTAACTGTGGATGAGCAGTCATGTTGATTCATTCAAACCACCTAAGGTACATTCATCTATCGTAGTATTCAGTCTTTCTACCTAACCTGTTTATTTCCCTTTGTTAGGTGTGCACTGTCGCAACACAACCCAGACATATCAAGGACTTGCAAATGACCACTGGCAACTGGAACACAGTCTCAAGATCAGCAACTCCCATGGTGCAGCATTGGTGCTGTTTTCAATGATGAGAGAGTGTGGTGAGCCAACATCAGAATAGCACCATACTACTCCTCAATGTCACTAGAGTGGAGGACATTGACAATCCAACTGCTGTGGGTACCTTCAAGTTGGTGTGCCAGGTCTATGATGAATAGCTCATCACGCCTTTCTACTAGTAGTGGAGGAGATTGTTCTGCGAACCAAGCATGTGGCATCAAAAGAATTTGTAGACACCAGATAAGGGACTTGAAGAAGGCTGGTATGATCCTCATAACACATTGCAAACATAAGTCACTACTATATCTTGGCCTGCCATTTGCTCGTACGAAGTTCCTGAAGTCTGATACTACTGTCAGAATGGTATTCCACTGCCAGTGGTTATTCATCCCATGGCTACAACAAGAGTTGGATAGCTATGCATTCCATATCAATACTAGTAACACATGCAAATGTCGGGATAAGAAAAAGGTAGGTGGATCATGTCATGCACTGCAAGTATATTGGATTCATTGCAAATCTATGGATAGGTTCTGCCACATGGGATTCCTGAACTACTACTAGTAGTAGTCTTTCAAGGTGCCATAGACTATGGTGCTCTTGATTTCAACTTGAAGGTCACAGTGACCCATGATGCAAGAAGTCAAGTTCGTGACCTATACATTGATCCTACCCATTGTGTCTTCGATTTATTGCCAGTGCCATTGAATCAACTCATCAAAGAATGCTATAATCAGCTTGGTTGCCCTCCACTGGCAGTCAATCATGTTACAATATGGGGTATATACATTGATCTCTTACTAGTAGCCCTGCCAGTGGTACACCATTGTCAAGATCTTGCCACAATACTCACAGAAATTGAGAGTGGGAATGTTGTTGATGAGGAATTGCAACTTCAAGTTATCCCTGGCCTCAGAGATCTTGTAGAAAGTCCAGGGTACTTTGGTGGTGTAGCCAATGGTATGGGCCTGAGTACAGGTATGTCTGAGTCCCTTCTTTGGCCTACTAGTACATCAATTGGCATTTATAGCTATTTCATAACGTTAGACTACTTTCATGAACACTTGCCTTCAATTTTTGTTTACATTAGTTTACGAGCCAAACAAACTTTTCTAGATAAGCAATCAGGCACTAAGCGTGTGTTCACAAGTGACCCTCCCATGGTGTAGGGAAATTAACAATTCATATCACTTGTGCAGTGAAAGAGTGAGTCCTTACAATGTCAGTACATGAAGGCCAGCCAGATAACTCATGTAACTGGCATTGGCCCCTGCAGTCTGGTGCCTTTTCGAGATGCAATACCAATTAGGAGTCAGCTCGTGATCAAAAAGCCATCAAGTGCTTACAAGTTTGAGTAAGTTCATCACCAGTGGTGGTTGACTTCAAAAATATGCTAGGCCTGATACTGAGTGGTGTGGACCAGGATGGCTGTGCCATGGGATTCAAGTGGTTACTATGTCTGGGTGAAAGTCTTGGCTTACAGGTTAAGTGTCTCAGACGGGCCTATGATGATGTGCATTGAAGCATCTTGCACGAGTACATCATGGTGATGGAAACCAGGATGCATGAACTTGGACACCTGGCTTGGGAGGCAGGGTCGAGATGCTTTTTCAGCTTTGCTGCACAAAACAGATCACTATCATTCTTCAAGTTGTCTGTTGTTTTATGACTGATCACACAGATCCAAATGTTACGATACGCGTCCTGTCGCTCTCGTCTCCTTTGTTCGTCTAGGAGAGAACAATAGACGTAGAGTATGACGAGCAAGGCTTGATAAAGGAAGTCCAGTTCTGCGAGGGTCTCGCCAGAAGAACCTATCTTCACAGCGGATGAGATGAGAACGCAGGAATGATTGCGTAGATCAAACTAAAGTACAGGGCGCTATCGACGGGTATTTATACGTAAGTTCTGGGGGATGGGGAAACGTAGTCATAACGAGAAATATGACTAATGGAGAGGTTAAAGCGTCCATGGGAAGGTTAAGTAAATGACGTGGGATCGTCTCTCACGTCCCTGGGAAGTAATGGTTACATAACTGGACAGTTAAATAGAGTCCGTATTGCGGTGTACAGGATGGAGTAAGCGGGAATAAAGATTGCGGCGAGGGCCCGCGCGAAACATAGAATGAACAAGAGAGAAGCAGTCGTACCAGCCATGTAGTTATTCTAGGATTTCCTCCTCCGTAGCGAAGTGGTCTTCTATAGCGTCCCAAGGGAAGTCGCCGCCAGGTAGCACTTCGTCGTCGATATACGCGACGACTCCTTGGTAGAACCCGTTGAGTACGGCGTCCTGAAGTGCGAAGTGGAGGTCCTCTTGATGGCGCGCCATGTCAGTCCAAACCGTAACAAACGCTCCCAAACCAGTCAAGAGGGAGCACGCTGTCATCTTCCCTGCCCACATGAGTTCCCAGTCAACAAGCATGGTCCATGGTGAGGCAACCACTGAACCAGTTGATCAAGACTGGTTTTGGAAGGACCCCTGGCAGGATGGCTGGAAAAACAAAATCCTCCCTACTGTGTGTCTCTGGGCTGGTGCACAACCCAACATTTGGAATACCATGAAAGATAAGATTGCCAGCATTCTGTTAGTCACCATACCAGTCATTTTCCCAGATCTTGCTGATTTTGCCCACACACTCACACCAGGACTGAAGTGTGTGGGAGTGGTATGTGTTTGGTTTGTATCCATTCAGTCACTAACATGGTCTTGTCAGGCTTATCAGCACCTTTGTAACTGTTACGTTTACTCTTTTCTTTCTTTCTTGTCTTCCATTGATTAGTCACCACTAAGCCTATACGGACTTATTGTTACGGTTTTGGTTGACATGGCGCACCACCAAGAAGACCTCCACTTCGCCCTGCAAGAAGCCGTCATTAATGGCTTCTACCAAGGAGTCGTTGCTTATGTCAACGACGAAGTATTACCTGGTGGAGACTTCCCTTGGGATGCCATAGAAGACCACTTCGCTACCAACGAGGAGATCCTGGAGTAACTACATGGTTGGTTCGATTGTTTCTCCCTCATTCATTCTATGTTTCGCACGGGCCCCTGCCGCAACCTTTATTCTCGCTTACTTCATCCTGTACACCGGCATACAGACTCTATTTAACATTTCCCCACTTACCTAACTATGCTCTCCCACAGACGTGAGAAGTAGACTCACGTCATTCGCTTAGCTTTCCCATGGACGCTAATCCCCTACCATAGTCATATTTCTCGTTATGGCTACATTTCCCACCACCACATACTTACATATAAATACCCCTAGATAGTGCCTTGTACCTTAGTTTGATCTATGCAATCTACCTGCGTTCTCATCTCCTTCTGCTGTGAAGATAGGTTCTTCCAGCGAGACCCTCGCAGAACTGGACTTCCTCTATCAAGCTTTATTGATCATCCTTTACGTGTACTGTTCGCTACTAAACAAACAAAGGAGATGAGAGCAACAGGACGTGTCTCGTAACAAAAGATCAAACTCCTCCCCTGGCTCCAACTCTTAAGTTTGGAGCCCACCCCAAACCACCATGTCCTTCCAAAGCCCTTCAGACGACTCTTCCTCCGACGACACCTCTCAGACCCCTACATCTACCAACCCGGTGGTTCCTCATACGAACCCTACGACAGGTCGCTCAACGCCGAGAAGTAGGCGCATACCTGGCACCTCGACTCAAGCCGGTGTTAACGCGATAGCGGTTTACTACTTCGCCGATTACGAGGGCGAGGGCTTGCGCGAAGATCCGAAGGGAATAGGTAAAGGTTAAGGCGACGATGACGCAGGTATGGCGATTACGAGCCAGGGCTGG
>JBBPTU010000997.1:0-15673 GCA_038094295.1 Tylopilus aff. beelii | reverse complement strand
AACTTACTCCTAGACTGTACATATCAGCCTTGTTATGGTTTCTGGGCCCCTTCTTTCGTGATGAGACCTCTGGAGCAATGTACAGTTTTGTTCCAACCTCTAGATCAGGGTTAGACCATGGGGATTCGAGCTATCTAGAACCATACCTAGGGTGAAGTCCGAGTCCAAATAAGCTACTTGTGGGGATAAATCTGAAAGATCAACAGCTGCCAGGCTGGATGTGGCTAAGCCACAATCTCCGACTTTCAACAAAAGGAGTCAAATATTTAAGAGGGGTTAATCTAATACAAGTGAGGTTAGATGAGTGTTTGACTAGTAGATAACCTACGTTAATAGAGACTCTTTCCACACCTATACATGGTCACTTGGATTCAAATACCACAATGTCATGTCTGTAGTACACCCGCATTTGCAGATTTGCGCACATAGTGGAGAATTCACGCATTTCATTTTGATAGGTCTTGGCGCAAACCCGCAGACAGCGGATGTGCGTATATACAACCAGACAAACATGTTGTCAATTTATTGTTTGTAAATAGAATCATAATGTATGGTTAGCTATTAATCAATCAATGTGTACAGTATATAGTAATTACAAACAATGCTTCATTTTGTAAATACTCAATTTCTAATACAATAACTGTTAGCTACCCTGTAAAACACAAAATATCCATGTGTGAAACAGAAAACGAACTCGTTTGGTTTACTGTGTATTTAAGAGGGGTTAATCTAATACAAGTGAGGTTAGATCAGTGTTTGACTAGTAGGTAAACTACGTTAATAGAGAGTCTTTCCACACCTATACATGGTCACTTGGATTCAAATACAACAATGTCACGTGTGTAGTACACCCGCAAATCCGCATTTGTGGATTTGCGGACATAGTACATAATTCATGCATTTCGTTGTAATAGGTCTTGGCGCAAACCCGCAGACAGCGGATGTGCGTATATACAACCAGACAAACATGTTGTCAATTATTGTTTGTAAATAGAATTATAAGGTATAGTTAGCTATTAACCAATGTGTGTAGTATAGAGTAATTACAAACAATGCTTCATTTTGTAAACACTCAATTTCTAATACAAAAACGGTTAGCTACACTGTAAAACACAAAATATCCAGGTGTGAAACAGAAAACGAACTACTTTTGTTTACTGTGTATTGATACATGAGAGTCGACATGTTTGTCAACAACACACCAAGCCATCAAAACACAGATTGATATTAAATTTACATTTCTGACTCACCACGTTTCATTGTGTGTATAACATGTCTTTAACAGGAACGCGCAAATCCGCATATCGCGGATTTGCGCAAATAGACCATTAGTGCATATCTTCTACACAAATTTAGAAGAGATTGAAGATGTCTGCGTTCAAGCAGTAAGGTTCATGTTATGAATGATTTAAATGTATCAATTGTCTATTCAACAATGCATAACAGAAGGTGGTTAGTGAGAATGATGTACTGTATTCGCGATATGACTCTTTGAAGATATTCACTGTGATGGATAGTATCAATTTGATAGATGGATCTGTTCCATGGACCACAAATTCGGCGACTTTACTGTGAAATCGATGCATAAAGTGACATATATTTGGCTATAACGCACAAAGAAACAAAGTCGTCTGTTTATGTTTCATTGATCTTTCAAGACAATATTTCATTATCAACATACATTATGGTTCACACTCACAATCGATATATGTTGTAACTTCGTTTGCAACACATATGCGCAAACCCGCACCTAGCGGGTTTGCGCACAGCAATCAATACGGTATATGTACCACAATAATCCATTTGAGTTCAGAATTCTGTTATTAATGCAGCAGGTTCCACCATGAACTTGAATGTGATTGAAAATCATATGATGTGTGTAATGAACACGATGGTAGTTCATATTGAACAGTGCGCAAATCCGCAACATGCGGATTTGCGCAAACACCATTTCTATGTCTAAAACATGATTACTGTATTCTTTCATCTAGACAATGTTCGCGTCTGTATGAATAGAGGTGGAAATATAGTATGTATCGTAACACATGGTGAATACAACTGGAGTGCGTTATATCAATCGTAGCATCAAATTGAATTGTATATTGCTCATCGATACCTTGTAGATATGTGAATAATGCAATCCACAGCTTTCAATCCGTGCTCTCAATTTCGAATATTTACATTGGATCGACAATGTATGACATATACAATCATTGTACGAAGTGGGTTAGAGTTCAATATGCATATGAGAGGATCGTCCACACATCCACAGCAGCTCTGCACTCTTTTTATGGCATTTGCATGTTGACAAGAGATTTAAGATGTAATACAACGGAATATTACTTTAGGAGATTATCGTGCATTTGGAACTCAACAATTGTACTGATACGTTACAATGCGCCTTCTACTTATATAATGCCTCGCAGGGCATGTCTACATTGCCTCTAACAGTCTTTACTCGAGAAAATATGGCGAATAAAAGGTTTGCAATTTCATTCCATATGATTGTAATAGCTTGGTCGAAATGATTTATCTATCATACAAGTATCTCAATCATGTTACTATGTTTTTTTAAATGGCTTAGGGTTATCAGGGGGTTATATGTGATTCTGAACCCCTATTTTCACGCAAAATTGACAAGACATCGATTGCGTGAAAACCAGGACTTGCTGATGATCCATATTGTCTAATATATAGTGTGAAAATCTACGAAAAACAGGCAAAAGATCATTTTTCGTGAAATTCACAAGCATGACAAATAATTTTTGATATGATGTAATAAAGCACAAAGGAATGGTGTGTAGTATTTTCAAACTGTCTACACGTGTTTGCTTCGAACACACATCTTCTTACAAGGAACTCGACTATTCTGATCTGTAGGAATGTCAGAATTGAATGAAGACACACTGTCGATCTTTGAGCGGATCATGCTACAACGATCACGACAACTGTCGACGTCATCAAATGAATCGATTGATGGTAAGAATAGTAAATATGACAACATGAATAGGAGATGACGAAAAAGTTTTAGTCGCACCGTCAATTTTGCAACGATTGGGTGATGAGGAAGATAGAAGTGTGTCGCATAGGCTGGATGAGGAGAATAGAATGATGGATGAGATTTCATCGATGGATGTAGATTCAGTGAGTGACATACATATGATGTCTGAGACGGAGGAAAGGTGTGGGGTGGAGATGAGGACTGATTCAGACAGTGAAGTTGAAATTGTGGAGGACTCACGAGTGAACGAGGGAAGGGAAGGGAGAGGTAGGCAGGAGAAGAGTGGTGGTGGGATATTGAGGAGCAAGGTGAGGGAGTTGGAGAGTCGATGCTCAATGTTGGAAGAACAATGCAAAAGACTAGAGAGAAGAAATGAAGCGCTGGAGAGGGAGGCGGAAGAAGTAAAGAAAAGAAAAGAAGCGTACAAAGTTGGATACAACCGAGCGATCGAGGAGATGAAGGCGATGCCGAACCTGCTTTCTGGAGAAGGAGGACTGATAGCGGCGATGAGGAGCTCGTCGGATGGGGGATGGACGAAACCATCAAGCGTGATCAACAGCATGGGGACGACATGCTACCACATCCTGTTGAAAGAGAACTTTCGGTGTTCTATGTGAGTGAGATGTATGAATTGGAGAGAGAAAAAGACTGACATGAAGTGGACATGGACGTGGACGAGCAGAT
This sequence comes from Tylopilus aff. beelii, assembly GCA_038094295.1. Taxonomy (NCBI): domain Eukaryota; kingdom Fungi; phylum Basidiomycota; class Agaricomycetes; order Boletales; family Boletaceae; genus Tylopilus; species Tylopilus aff. beelii. The sequence goes on along the minus strand of JBBPTU010000997.1, from coordinate 11,988 downwards.
GCCTGGAAGTGATGTAAGTTTGAATTGGATGTCTGATAAAGGAAAAGGAAAGGAAGGCTGACTGGGAATGTGGATTAGGTCTGTGGTGACACGGATGAATGCACCATGCGAGCATGTGGTATGCGCTGGGTGTGCTACGCGACACTGGAGCGAGACATACAAGGATGGGGACGTGATGAAGAAATACGAATGTCCGGAATGTCGACAGCCGACGGTGAACTTATTAGAGAAGCGAGAGAGGGAAAGGAGGAACATGCCATTTACGAAGGACAAGAAGGTGACACGGGTTGTGTGCGAGATGGTTGAAAGTCTGTGTCGAGCTGTGGACAAAGAGGAGGAGAAAGTGAAAGAGCTCCCGTACAGCATTGCGAAGGAAACGTACGGGGAATGGAACCAAATTGATGGAGAATCGAGGAGGCAGTGGATGTTCATGAAAAGGTAAGCAAGAAAGAGAGGAAAGGACGAGGAAAGGATGATGAGAAGCGTACAGTGCTAGCGAGAAGGCGATGGAACGATTCGAGCGATACTGGACGACGATGGACAGTGGGGAGCTGCTGAAATGTGGGGAGATGTTTGTAGGGAACGATGGGGGAGAGGAACGGACACTTCCTGACTCACCTGTGCGACGTCGGCAGCCTGCGAGAGGAAGTGGAGGAAGGATTCAGAGACGGTTGGAGTTTGTGGTGGATAACGAGAGAGGACGAAGGAGGAGAAGATCTGGATCGTCAGAATATCGGCCAGACAGCTCCCAGGAGATAGAGCGTGGAGTGTAGATGATGTGTGAAGAGTGGAAAAGAAGAGAAGAGATCGAAGGAGATGGTAAAGAAATGAATGAAGGAGGTGTCATAGGAAGAGGTGTGGACTCAGAGGAAGGAGGAGTGGAGGAGTGGAAAGAAGTATGAGGACATACCATGAAAAACTAGAACGTGACGAAAAACAGGGATTGAGACGATTTTCGTTGATATGGCACACAGGAGACAGAAGGCTGAGTAAGGAACGTGGCGCAACTCACAGAACTGGCAAGGAGTAAAGAGGAAACAAGCGATGAGACCAACCTGAGTGGAAATCGGGACGCAGATGGTTGGAAATGATGATCATAAATTGTTGCGAAATAGTATGACAGCGATACGAGGACAGCTAGTTCAAAGAGAAAAAGAAATGGTAGAAAACCGGACGAACAGCTTGGATCGGACAGAGGAGCACACACGCGATATGAAACAGAAATTAATAAATAAATGTTGGAAAGATATGATAGAATGGCGATGATATAATACTTCCGAGTCTGAGTCAGTGATGAAACGATTCGTTCGGAGTTGTATGCGGGACCTACCTATCATCAGCAAGACACAGAAAAGACATCGAAGAAAGCAGCTACATTGAAGGATGGCACCGCGCGGGAAAGGAAAGAAATCGCGAATGGAAAACCTGGCGATCGAACGGCAGGCGGACGAAAAGATCGCAAATCACTACAAGCTAGAAGAACGGGCGACGAAAGCGCTGATGGGGTATGCACGGATGGACGTACTTTCTCGCGAACCGACGTTCGGACCATGGAACGTACGGACGGTGAACAACGCCGAGAAAGCGAACCTTCTGGACTCGTTCAACCGCAACGGACTTGACCGATTTCGGATCGAGTATGCGATACCGATCATCGTGGAGGAGCAGTACGTGGACGCGAACAGTCTGAAGAAGCGTGAGGAGATCACTAGCCAGAGCCCGGATGGATCTCACCTGGGACCGATCGTGTTTGCGAACAAGGCAGGGATGGAGATCGTGTTTGCTGGAGGAAGACACCGAACGGCGGCACTGAAAGACTGGATAAGTGAGACGAAGAAGCAACTGAACGAAGAGGAACGTGCGCTGAAGAACGTGGAGGGGACTATGGAGACGAGCCAGACGTACGTGGAAGAGGAGATCGAGAGACACGTGGTGGCGATCCAAAGGTACAAGGGAATGTTAGAGATGGCCGGAGAGTGGGTGGTTGCAGTTTACAACAAGGGTGAGTGACATGGACGAATCGTTGGTGAGTGAAGGACGAAGGAAATGAACGAGACGTACAGACCTTGTGATCGGGGTTGATGGAGACGATACGCTGGCGATCCACCTATCGACGAACGAGCGGATCCACTCATACCGAGAGACGGAAGAGGAAGGAGTTCTTCAAACGTTCAAGTTGATGCGTGCGCAGAAGCAAGACTGGCGGGACTGCGTTCATCTGTCGAAGTCGCAAGTGGGGAAGGTTGCTGCGCGGATCGGGATGCTGTTGGAGCAAGACTACATCTGGGAGCTGTGCAGCTGCATCGTGATGCGACACTCGAACCACTTCGTGCACTCACAATTGTTCAAAGTGACGACGCTGCACTCTGATCTTCTGTCTCCATACGGCGGGGTGAGCAAGGACAGTTCTGCTATGAGAGAAGGAGAAGCTGACGACGTGGCGGACAGCTACTGTCGCACCTGGTGGTGTTCATGGAAAAGCGACTGCGGCGATGTTTCAACCTTGTGGAGTGGGACTGCGAAGAGGTTTCTGATGCGTTCAAGAGACTGAAAAGTCATGAGAAGGACGAACAGAGGAATGCACAGAAATACCTATCTCGCCAGGCAAGGAAGCTGGCGACTGCAGAGCCGGTTCTCGAGGCGATATCTGACGAGATCCGAGAGAAGCTGGACGAGGCGTTCACGAAAGACCTGTCTGGAGAGAAGGTGGGACGATATTTCGGACAGTCGAGCAACACGTGGAAGAAGGCGTATTCGGCGTACGTGGAGAACGTGGTGGAGGTACTGACGACGTGCGTGAAGGACTTGAAGTCTGGACATTGCTTGGACCATGCGAGCACGGAGGTGAAGACATGTTACGACAGTTGCGTATCGAAGGCGAAGGTGGTGCTGCTTGTGGACCTGGGTGGGATGACGACGAGCACGCCATACCCATTCATGACGGAGAGTGTTTGGGGTATTCTTGCGAGCAACTTCAAGGTTGTGCGGAACGCGTTGACGGAGGTGAGTGGACCATGTTCTAGACGATGTTCTACGGAAAACTGCGTTGGGGACGTTTTTCGTATATCTGACTTTCGTACTGACGACGTGCTATGCTCGTCGCATGTCCAAGTTTCATGGATCATCGACTGCGTTTGGGATGCTTTCCACTACAGCTGGCTTTCGTTCTGACGACATACTGTGATCGTCATGTGTTTATGGTTTACGAAAAAGGTCCTATCGATTGTTTTTCGTTTTTCTTTCGATACACACAAACGTTCACATGTCCATGTTTTACGAAAAACGTCATATCGACCGTTTTTCGTTTTTCTTTCGACCACACAAGTATCTCGCCAGCAGGACGTCTTCTTACGAAAAATGGACGATGTGTCGATTTCCGTCAATACGATGACATGCATTGACGATCCACACAGGTCTCCTCTTGGTACAGCCCTCTCGTTCATCTCAAGAGCACGCTAGGAAAGGATTGGCGAATCGGTTCAGAGACTGCGGACATGATCCGCGCACTCGGAGGTCATCCTGAGCTCACTTGGGAGTATGTGTGTGACATCGTCAATACGGTAAGTTCTGATTCATGTCCATGGTCTATCTATTATATCGACATGCTGGTATGTTTCCTCAGACCGTTTTCAATCTGGTAGACCTATATCCAGCTCTGCTCAACCTCGAGTGGCAGCTCGACAACATACCTATACCGAGGAGATTCACCACGACCAGTTCACTCAAGGCTGTCATGTCTGGAGACAAGTCGATCGACTCTGTCGGCGAACAGTCTCAGTCAGCTAAAGGTAAGAAGACGGGTCAGAAACGCGATCGAAAGACTTCGAAGAAGGGAAAGAAGAAGGCACAGACAGAAGACGAAGACAGCGATGCTGATGGCACAGATGAAGACGCGAACGTCTGTGATCCAGATGGCGATGGAGATGTGAACATGGAGGACGCCTCCGAGGACAAGCCGAAGGACACCTCTCTGAAGGAGGAACAGAAAGCTCTCGACGACGTCCTGTCTCCGGTCATCAAGGAACTCAGAAAGAGTAACGTGTCGACTTCTCGCGTTTCCGACAAATGGTGTTCTGGATGGCGTCGTCAGCTCTCGTTCGACACGAGCATGTCTCTCAAAAGCTCTCTCTACCGAATGCTGCCCATGCTTTCGTACCATACCATGGATTGGTCTCAGATAATCATCAACAACGAGGCTCGCATCTGTCGTGAGGTCTCGAACGCCGTCATCCACGAGTTTTGCGTCGTCTTCGGTTACAGACCGTTTCTTCTTTCCGACTCGCAGGGCGGAGGTGCCGTGTTGAGGTCCACCCTAGAACGCATCGTAAGCTTTGCGATCATCGACGGTCAAGGTCGACAAGCTCCAACGGACGACGTGACGGAACGATTGCTCACCTGGCCTGATGGAATAGGTCACGATTCTTTGTCCTGTGCGCATGCCACGTTCAACATGGAAAAGGAGATGATGAGGAAGAGTGCTCACTCGATGATCGCGTCGCAGAAGAGCTCTATTCGAAACATCATCAAGGCCGTTCAACGTTGCGAGTTGTCGTGGGTGTCGCCTGCAGGGACGACCTCGTCCACGAAGAAGGAGAGCATGTTGAGGAAGGAAGTCGCCGTCGCTCTTTCTAGACTTGTAGAGGTGAGCATCGTTCCATCCATCACCGACGACGACCAAGTGCTCACTCGCATCGTCCAACTCGAATTCGCAAACAAGGTCATGTGCCAGAACGCATACATACATAGGACTCCAGATGCCGATGCTGCCGACGTCTTCAAAAATGGACTTGTTCCAAATCAAACGTTCGATTTCGGAAACATAATGAAGGTCGATGAAGATACCTCTGCAGAGGATCCTGTTCCTCCACGTGTCGACAAAGATTCTCAAGGAAAGTCTGACATGGCCGTCTCTCAGCGCTGGGTCGACGTCGACGATGGAACGACGCAATTCATGCCAGCTCTCTTTGGTCACGAGAAAGGCGACAGGATGAAGGACCATCTTCGACGCATGTCCAAGAAATGGTGGCCCGAATATTTTCGATGTAAACATTCATCGCTTCATCGATCTTCCAACTCTGACGACGTTCTTTTTGTTGCTCTCCCGTCGATAGCATGCTATCCTGGAAAAGAACTTCCTGAATGGAAAGGTCTTGGAACCATAACCATGAATGACGGGTCCTCCTTTGATCTCTCAACAGACGTCGATGAAGAAATGCCACCTCCAGCACAACAGCGGACTACTCGAACTCTTTCTAAGAACGATTCGCCTCCGTTTGACGACACCGGTGACGCTCACTTTTTGACGATTTCTGACGCTCTTCGCTCATCCCCTCCACCTCCTTCAGACACGGAACTTACATCGAAAACTCTGTCTGATTCTTTCATGGATGCCACCATGGACGACACACAAGACATGTTCAACGCATTTGAGGTACCAACTCAGATCGTTGAAGACAATCCAGACGCAGGTATGCAATGTCTAACCTTTCCTTTTTGAATTCCACGCAAAACGTACACCCTGTTGTTTTTCGTCAACTCGATGCTCATGTCCTGTCGTGTCTTCTCCCGAAAATCATTCTTTCTGTCGTTTTTGCAAATTTCATGCCTTTGTTACCTTGCTGCCATGTTTCTGGATCGTTCTTTCAACGGAAAATGGCCTCCAGGTCGTTTTGAGGGAATCCACCAATCTGTCATCTCTCGATTCCGACGAAAAACGCACTTCCGATCGTTTTTCGCAAATTCCATGCATTCGTTACCTCGCTGCCATGTTTCTGGATAGTTCTTTCAACGGAAAATGGCCTCCAGGTCGTTTTGCGTGAACCTACCACTCTGTCCTCTATCAATTTCGACGAAAAACGCACTTCTGATCGTTTTTCGCTATTTCCTACATCGTCGACGCTCCATTTGCTTTCTCTTGGCCGTCGTTCATGTCTAACCCTCATTTCCTTTTTAGGACATGTTGCCATCACTGCCGATGTCGGGAGTCAGTCCAACCTCTTGTTTCATGTCCCGCTTCTCACGTCCTTGCTTTCTTCCACAAGGTCTCGTCGACAGGATGTCCTTGGACTCCGAACTCCCTCGTCTGCCCACGCCAAACACACTCCCTGAACAGCAGGCCTTTGCCCACCCCCATGCAGCCCCTTCCAAGCCTCTCCCCGTCGTGCCATCCTCCATAGCCCAGAAGTCCAGACAGAAACAACCACGCTCTCCTCCCCCTCCGGACGCTTCGTCCTCCAATCCAAGGACTCGCCCTCATCAACAGGCCTCTGCTGTCCCCTCCATCTCTGCCGCTGCCACCTCCCGCCCCGGTCCTGTCCTCCAGAAGAAGTCCAACGTCGGCAGGAAGCGCACCAAGTCTTCCCTCACCGAGAGCTCCGTCACCAGCCGTCAGTCTTTTCCCACTCTCCCCCAACGTCCATGTCTCTGATCGTCACCATCTTCTTCTCCTCGTCGCTAGCTGAACGTGCTCAGGCAGGCAAGAAGCGTGTCAAGACCATCGTAGGTATGACTGACGAGGTCTCCGAAGATGGGTCTGATGGAACTGACCCTGATGGTCTGGACGATGAGGCTGAGCTCTTGGTTGCCCAGCAGACCATGCACCTTGCTTGACGTGACTTCGTCTCGCTCTTCCTGTCGCATGTCGCTCGCAGCCGATTGCCATGACGTCTCGCCGATCCTGTCGTATGTTCGTTCCTCTGTTCCGTCGTCTGTCGTTCACGTCCGTTGTAATCCTCTGCTATGAGTCTGTATCACACCGCTGTTCCTTCAGACCTTTTGCATGTCCCAGTTCAGCTCGTCTTGCCACTCCTTCGACTTTCGCCAGCGTGTCTCGTGCCATGATGCCCCGTGACTTGTGCTCCATGCGTGACCCTCGTGGAGTCCTTTGCCAGACGATCAGAGCTCCACCCTCCAGCCTGTCCTGACCGTCCTGACCACCGTTTGTCGTCGTTTTCTTGCTGACCCCTTGTCTCCTTTTCATCCCCCTCACAGCCTCTCTCCTTTTCCAGATCCGCCCTCCGTCCCGTCTCACTGCTCTCCCATCCGATCCCATCTCCAAGCATCCCGTGAATCAGACCGGACGTGCCTCTCCATCTTGTTCCACTGGGAGTCGAACCGTGTTCCTCTCCAGACTTGTCTGTTCGAAACGATGTCGTCGTCTGCGAGTGCCAGTCCTTCTTTCGTTCGTTGGTTTGGTACGTCCCTCTTTGGGCTCAGTGTATCCTTGCGTCCCTGACCGGTTCTGCTCGCTTGGACCCCGCCGTTCGTCATGGATCCGCCCGTCGACCCTGCCATTCAGTCGCATAGTTCCGTCGTCCCGTCCTCGACTCCCTTCCGTCCCTGGCGATGACTATGGTCGCCGGCCCCACTACAAAGCTCTTCTCCTCCTCTTTCTTTCTTTTCGTCTCTCTCCTCCGCTTCCAGTCCCTCCGTAACTCTCTTCCACCTTTTGTCCTCCATTCCTCTCGCTGCCCCTCCAGTCTCCATGTCACGCCCTGACATCGTCGACTTCGACTCAAATCCCGACTTGGAGCATGACTCCGACCTCGATGTCCTCGCTGCTCGCATCCAGTCAGTCTTCCCTTTCTTTCTGTCTCGCGGTCTCATCCGTCTCACTCTTTTTCTAGGCATGTCGGCGTCCGCTCTGACCCTCCCACCGGTCCCAGCGACTCGGACCACTCAGACTCTGACCACTCAGACTCTGACCTCTCTGATGGTGTCCTTGATGACTCTGACCCTCCTCGTCTCGTTCGACGACCCCTTCCACTCGATGTGGACTCTCTTGATCGTGACTCTGACCCACAGCTCCCTTTGGATGCCCCCTTCGACGTCGCTCAGGTCATGGCTCCCCATCGTGCCGACGACCCCCTTGACCAGACCCACATTCGTGACACCATCCTTCGCCACACCACCCCCCAGGAGCCACACCCCATCGACTATGCCGCACGCTTTCGCAACTCTGGCCACCCTACGCCCCTCTCCCTTCAGTCCCTCAAGGACTTGTTTCGCCGTGGCAATCACCGCGCCGCCGTCGCCCTCCTCAGCAAGCGCAACCAGCTTGCAATAGATCCCCACTTCACCTTCGACGTCAAGAACCCCGACGTCGTCACCCACATGGACGGCCACTTCCTCGACTTCATCCTTTTCTTCGGAAACCGCCTCGGTCTCGATGCCCTCCTTCCCCCGCCACATGTCCAGGTCCACCACCGCTGGCATGTCCAGCTCTCTTTCATGCGCCCCTTCAGACTCTGGCCCGACGTTCACGTCCAACTTCCCTTCTCCGTCACCGGCCGCATGGCACACCTCGGCACCATACAGCAGGACGATGTCTGGATCGCCATGGTCCCCTCCTCCCTCGTCGAACACCCTGACTCCGAGCCTGACATGTCCCCCGTCCATGGTGCCTCCTCCTCTGCCCTGTCTCCCTGCCACTTCAACATGCTTGTCATGTTCTTCACTCACGTCTTTATAGTGCTTATTTGTTAATAGTCAACTTGGTTGGACTTTTTTTTTGCTATACTTTATATATCAATAGAAAGCCTTATTTAATAGGATTCCAATGGTGCAACATTTATTAATATTGGTGGGCCTGTTGTTGAGATAAACTCCACTTACTTTGCTTCTGAGAATTGCCTGATATGGAAGTTTGATTTGGGGTTAGGGTTATGATCCTAGGGTTAGGCCTACTCAATATGGTAAATATACACCCACTATGGACCCACATCATATCATATAAATTACTTAATAAGGCAACTTCTATTGCACAGCATTCAATTCCAGTAAGAACTTAGAGTTTCCAAATTGATTGATGTGTGCTAGACATATGTGTCAGCATAACCAATATCATGAAATATGCCCAGACAAGATAGCTATAATATAGATATATCATAGATAATTGTGCAATATGATGTAGCTTGGTTTTTTCATCCCAAAAAATCAACATCTCAATGTTTTCTGTAATGTTTGGTGTATTCTATAACAATTTTCATGCTGCACACAATCCTAATTTTAACCATGAGAAGTGCTATTCCAATGTCTAATTGTTTAAAAAATGCCTGGAAGACTTTACTGATGTGTCTGTTAATGTTCTAGTAAAAGGTAGGAAGTTTTCCACTCAGCTTACCCAAGTGGGAGTAAGAACAACTCAGAAAGCCAAGGATGGTTAGTATGGATTATAAACAAAGGATGGAAATATGATTACATAATGTATAATGTATGTATCTCTGACCTTATTAATGTTAAAGTCTAGTAAAAGGGCAGTAGATGCCCACTCAGCCATTACCCAGGTGGGAGTAAAGACAACTGAGGGAGCCAGACAGGTTTGTGATGTAATATATAGAGAGAGAGTGAAGATGGGATCGCTTAAGGTATGTAACTCCGACCTTATTAAGTCCAGTATAGGCGATGGTATCGATGTGTTGTAGAGTTATTGCAGTTCCGGAGATTCCGAAGAAAACTTCCCACGGTGCTTCCGCCCGGCACCAACTGATGTATGTGGTAGCGGTGTCTAGGTTCACAATGGTCTGGAACTGCAGAAGCTTCAGAGTTACATTTTGACAATTAACTGATACTCAGGCACCATAGATGATGTGCTATAAATTAAATACAGTTCTAGAGATTCTGGAGAAAATTCCTGCTGCCCTTCAAAAGCAGAACCATTCAGAATGTCTGGATCTGGTGCAGAAACTCCCAAACTGTCTTGAATTGCAGAACCTCCAGAGTTATATTTTTACAATGCTTGTGAGTCATCTGTTTGTGCAGGGACCACAATGGTGTCCATTCAAATGAAGTAATAGAGCTAAGATTGTATCAAATCGTTAACTAGGCTAACATCAAAGAAAACACATCATATACATACATCAGTATCAGAATCATTATATCATTTATCAGAGCATACCATGTCTTCAAGACACACCTGAAAGATAAAAATGCACCTTTCACTGTCTCTCCCAATTCTCCTCAGTCAATCTCTTCATCCAATGCCAACTCAGAGATCAACTTGAAGCAATCTGAAATTGGAACATATGATCTGCAAAATTCAGATCTTGGGCAAGTGAGACCAGTCATAAGAAGATTCTCACCACTTCTAGACCAAACCCTGAGTGCAGAGTTGGATGTGGAGGGTCAACCTGACTTACCACCTGCCTGTAATCCTACACAAGTTATCTATAATCATGGAAGTCCTCCTCAGTTTGATCTTGATGCTCTCAACCAGTCAATCCATCTCCAAAAGCTGTACAAAGTCATGGAATTTATCTCCATGATCAGGGATGCTATTCTAGAGGACCAAGTTGCTGAAATGATTTCCTCACTCCTCACAGAGCTCTGAAATCCTCCATGAATGACTCTTTCGATCAAGAATATAGGCATTTGACATGCTCCACCAAGAGCTCATGATGCAGTTGTCAAAATGTAACTCCAGAGTCTACTCCAGTTCCAGGAATTCCAAAATTCCCACCAGTTTCGGACATTCCGGATGCTTCCACTCCGGAAGGACTGTGAGAACTTTCTCCGGAATCTCCGGAACTGTATTTACTCCATAGGACATCCATCATCCCTGCAGCTAATAAGGTCGGAGTTACATACTTTATGTGTTTATATCTCCACACTTTATATATAGTTCATAATATTCTCCCTTGGCTCCCTCAGTCATTCTTACTCCAACTTGGGTAGCGGCTGAGGTGAGTCATGTTCTACTAGTAAGTAGTACGTAGCTAACATTATGTAGTGGGCAAACTCCTGCCCTTTGCTAGACTTTTAACAGCAATTATCACCTCAATAAAAACCGGTTTTCCTCACACACCAGATGTCAATGTATGCTTTTCCTTCAAGGCAGTAAGGTGATTTATTCCTGCAAATGCTAGAGTTGACTATGTGGTCCATTACATATATCCTGATTCCTGTGCTGTGTTCATTGGGCTATACAAAATCCATGGAAATTGCCCAGTATGTGGAAGATCACAATGTAATAAGAAAAGAATTTGAAAGAGTAGTGGTAGTCAGAAGGCAAGGAAGACTTCTTTCCATTAAAATCTAGCAAAGGGCAGGAGATTGCCCACTCAGCTCAGGCTGCTACCCAGGTGGGAGTAAGAATGACTGAAGGAGTCAATAAAGGTACGGACTATATATATAAATGGTGAAGATGTGATCACATAAAGTGTATAACTCTGACCTTATTAACTGCAGTGTGTGGGTGACAGGGATGTTGTGCTGTTGAGTAAATATAGCTCCGGAGATTCCGGAGAAAATTCCCGCGGTCCTTCCGTGATGGAATATCTGGAACTGGTTCTCACTTTCACAATTTCCTGTTGTCACTTTCGTCACTTCCGAACATCCTAGTATCCAGTCTACCATTCCAATCTTCTGTTGTTTCTTTTATTGCTTCCGAGGTTCCCCACATTCAGTCGAACTTAATTCATTCCCTTGCTGTTGTTATGATGTTTGAGTTTGCCATCACTGCTACTAGTTTGATTTCTCTAACTGTGACACCATCAACCAGTATCAAAATGTAACCAGGTAAGGCAAAGAATGGCTGGTAATTAATATTAGTATGATATGGGTATATGCAGGTATATTCTTTTATCAGCAACCTTTGTGGCTACCGCTGGTTCCAGCGATTCCAAGGATGATCCAATTGTGGCACTAGTCAAAAATTCAAAGTTTATTTTGGAAATCTTCTGAAGGAAACACGACACTACTATGATGATGAATCTCAAGCACTCTAACACCTGAATTTGTAGTATCTAATGAACTAGCAGTTGTCTACTGGTTGCAAACAATGCTGGGGAAAGACAGCCCGAGAAACTACTATACTAGATCAACCTCTTAGCAGACAAAGGACAAGTGCACCACTCTTGGCGTACAGCATTTGGTTCTCCCATTTCATTCAGCCATGTTAGAAGGCTGCAAACTCAGATTTGGACTGGGACTTGCTCACATTGCCCATATCCCTCTACTACCTGGTATTTCAAACCACAATCTGGTACGTGT
>JBBPTU010000996.1:0-15677 GCA_038094295.1 Tylopilus aff. beelii | reverse complement strand
CAGTGGGCCCCCATGATGGTCAAGGCCGGCCTTTCTCCAGCGATCAACGGGCCCGCCCACCTGTGGAACCCGGCAGAATCCGGCCGATGTGGGCCCGCTTGTCTACGGCGGTCAGACCTGTTCGGCAGACAGTGGGCCCCCATGATGGTCAAGGCCAGCCTTTCTCCAGCGATCAACGGGCCCGCCCACCTGTGGAACCCGGCAGAATCCGGCCGATGTGGGCCCGCTTGTCTACGGCGGTCAGACCTGTTCGGCGGACAGTGGGCCCCCATGATGGTCAAGGCCGGCCTTTCTCCAGCGATCAATGGGCCCGCCCACCTGTGGAACCCGGTAGGATCCGGCTGATGTGGGCCCGCTTATCTGTGGCGGTCAGACCTGTTTGGCCGACATTGGGCCCCCATGATGGTCAAGGCCGGCCTTTCTCCAGCCATCAACAGGCCCGCCCGCCTGTGAAACCCGCCAGGATCCGGCCGATGTGGGCCCGCTTGTCTATGGCGGTCAGCCATGTGCGGCAGACAGAGGGCCCCCTTGATCGCCACGGCTGACCCTTCTCCAACCACCGACGGCCCCCCCTGCGGAACCCGACAGGATCCGGCCGATGTGGGCCCGCTTGTTTACATTGGTCAGACCTGCTCGGCCGACAGTGGGCCCCACGGTGGTCAAGGCCGGCATTTGTCCAGCCATCAACTGGCCCACCCACCTTTGGAACCCGGCAGGATCCGGCCGATGTGGGCTCGCTTGTCCATGTTGGTTAGACTTGTGCGGCCGACAGTGGGCCCCGACGATGGTCAAGACCGACATTTCTCCAGCCATCAATGGGCCCGCCCGCCTGTGGAACCCGACAGGACCCGATCGAGGTGGGCCCGCTTGTCTATGTTGGTCAACTATTCTCGGTGGACAGAGGGCCCACTTAATCGCCAAGGCCGATCATTCTCCAACCATCAATGGGCCCGCTCGCCTGTGGAACCCGACAGGACCCAACCGACGTGGGCCCGCTCGTCAACGGCGGTTAGCCCTGTTCGGCCGACAGAGGGCCCCACGGCGGTCACGGCCGGCCTTTCTCCAGCCATCAATGGGCCCACCCGCCAGGATCCGGCCGATGCTGGCCCGCTTGTCTATGGCGGTCAGCCATTTTCGGCAGCCAGAGGGCCCCATTGATCACCAAGGCCGACCATTCTCCGGCCATCAATGGGCCCGCCAGCCGGCAGAACCCGACAGGACCCAACCGACGTGGGCCCACTTGTCTATGTCGGTCAACTATTTTCGGCCGACAAAGGGCCCCTTCACCGCCAAGGCCGACCATTCTCCAACCGCCAACGGGCCCGCCCGCCTGTGGAACCCCGCAGGACCCGACCGACGTGGGCCCGCTTGTCTATGTCGGTCAACCATCTTCGGCTGACAGAGGGCCCCCTTCATCGCCAAGGCCGACCATTCTCCAACCATCAATGGGCCTGCCCGCCTCTGGAGCCCGACAGGATCCCGTCGATGTGGGCCCGCCTGTTAGTTAAGACTGACATTGTCTGACCATTTCCGGGCCTGCTCTACAATGCACCCTGATCTTTGCAAGCCCTGATCTGACCATCAATGAACTCAACATGGGCCTGACCTTAGTGCTACACACCACTCAATCACTGGCTGATGTTTATCACATTGACAAAATTGATAATGGGCCCACTGTGGGCCCCACTGTTATTACTGATATATTTACAAGCAGGCTGGCCAAAGCACTTGGTACATAATCACTACAGTATGTGGATACATACCATCAATATTTATATTTCAATCCATCAGCCCCTACCGACTATCATGAGAATCACTGCTGAGGTGATGGCATCCTGTACACTTCTTGTTCGACACTTGATGTTATGTTAGATTAGTATGTATACTAGTAGGACAATGTTGCCATTTGTGTGATATGTATTATGATCATACGTACATTCTATTTATGTGATACTTCAGTAGATGCATTAGGAATTTCATTGGTCTTTCTACTTGTACCATGGTATCTATTTCAAGTTGAGTGCTCGCTACTTGTTCCCACCCTGCCATTTTCAAGCACAGTGGCTCATGTTCCACCCCGTCATGCCTTGTCAACAATCACTGTGCCATTTCAAGCCCAATGACTCGTGCCTCTGCCTTTCAAACCTGATTGCTTGCTTTTCATTCCCACACTCCTTTGTGACTCCCACCATACCTGCCAGCAGGGCCCACAAATGTTGTAGTCTGGTCTTGTAGAGAGCGTAGGCTGTGGAATGTGGTGGTTTCACCATAGAGTTCAGTGATGAGGAGGGGTACTCTGGGCAGGTGAAGAGGTGAGTCATAATCTTGAGGCTCACCACCATATAACACCTTGCAACTTACCTCTGCTCCCCCAGTTCTGGGCCTGATTACTTGCCATCCCTGCCCTGCCTCATCCTTCTCAGCCCCCGCTCTCATCACATGTTCAAGTTGTTGACTGATAGTGCATCTGTCACCTCTGAGTCTACCCAGTGTGCACCCTCTCAAGCCTCACAGCTCTGAGTTTCCACTTGACTCTACTGTCTCTTATATAAATTTAGTTTGACATGTAGACTATAGTACCTTCATTCGTATAAATAGCACTAGTAGTATAGTAGCACAAAAACATGATCTGGAACCTACATACCAAATTGGACAGGTCATGACAAGCCATGACAGACCTGGACAGTCCTTGGCCTATGCAAAAGATGTTATATATTGTGTGACTAAGCTAACAGGGTGCACCAGTGTGTTACAGTCTGGAGGCTTGACGAAATTCTGTCAACTCAACTAATGAAAAGGGTCAGTTTGCTGATGTTGCTCATATCCCCTGTGTATATTACCACATGCATTTCATTCTCCTGCTAAAACTCTCATCTTTCTGCTTGTAGCTCCCCAAGGATTTCCAGGATTTGTACAGCGATGCTCATGGCAAGTCATTCTCAGCTGATGTGTACACTCACTGCAAGCAGGAGTTGGCACACACCATCTGGAAACTCCTTCTCAATGACAAGTTCATCAATGCATACAAGAATGGGATTGTAATCACATTTTCTGATGGGATTAAGTGTTGATTATATCCTTGCTTCTTTACATATTCAGCTGATTATCCAGAAAAGTGAGGGTCTACATCTAACCTATGTTCCTGGTCATTAACACCAGTTTGATCAAGGGTTCTGCTTGCATGCATCAAGTTCTTTGGGAAATGTCCCTGTCCACGCTGTTTGGTGGTGAAAACTGACATTGCCGACATGGGAAGTGTTCAGGACATGGATACCAGACTCAACGACACCCACACGAGCGACAGGGAGCTTAGATCCAAGGTAACTGATACTCACAGTTCAATTTTCACCAGCAGTGCAAGTATCAATGGCAATCGCATCAAGGCCATACTTGATGGCGAGTCTTTGGTGCCCACTCATGTATGTTGTATCATTTGAACTATATCATTTTACTTACCAGTGGAAATGTGATTAGAACACCTTTACTGAGAGGCTCAAGGACAACTCATTCAATTTTTTCACCCTTTGAGTCATTGATCTCTTGCACAAGTTCGAACTAGGTGTCTGGAAGGCAATATTCACACACTTGTTGTGCATTCTCTTTGCAGAGGGTGGCTCATCAATCGAGAAGCTCAACTATAGGTGCATCATTCTAAAACCATGCTCTTATCTCATAGATCATGATCTATGACCAGATATTGCCAAGTCTTGACTTTCAGCAGGGGAACAATCCGACAGTTTGCCAAGAATGTATCTAGCATGAAATGCTTGGCAGCACGGGATTTTGAGGATCTCCTTCAGGTTAGTAGCATTTGTGTTCAATGTGGTCAACATTTATCTGACTCCAAAATAGTGTGTGCTTCCATGTTTTGAAGGTCTCTTACCTCCCCCACATAATCAGATTGTACTCAACCTGCTTTTCAACCTGGCAGTTTGGCATGGTTATGCCAAGCTCTGGCTTCACACCAAAAAGACTCTCGCTTTCTTTGATACGGCAATTAGTTTCCTCCATCACTCAGTGGCTAAGTTTCAAGAGGCCACTTGTAATGACTATTATACGACTGAACTCCCACAAGAGAGTGCTGCACATGGGCATTGTCAGGCTGTGCTTGCAGCACGACAAGCCACTAGTGTGTCTGTGATAAGCTTGAAGGGGAAGGTCAAATGATTGAACCTGACAACATACAAGTATCATGCTCTGGCTGACTATCCAGATATGATTAGATGATATGGAACAACTGACAGTTATACCACTCAAACAGTATTCTTCTTTTTTCTTCTCAATTTGTATGTTTAAATATTTTCACAGGGTGAACTTGAACATCATTGACTGAAACATCAGCAAAGTAGCACTTTACTTATTGCTACTTTTCAACTACTTATGACCATTTTAAGCAATTATAAGTACCATGCACCGTAAGTAGCCTGCACTTTTTCCAGTAGATTCCAATACCGGAAATTTACTTTTCTACCTCCTTATCTGTACTTTACATGTATGATAAAGCTAGTGCCAGTGGACCAAGTAGGACCCTTGTCGTCGTCCTGTGGCCCACATTCCTGGTGAAGCTATGGCCTTCACTGTTGTTGCCGCACTGTTCAAGTTGTTGTGATGATATGGTGGTGGTGGTAGCAGCACGGCCTTTGCTGTCGTCGCGACAGCAAGGTAGGGGAGTGGGTTAGCGTGGACATGTCATTGATGATGTGGTGGTGGTGGTGGTGGAGGCACAACCTTCACTGTCGTTGCCATGCTGTTGTCACAACAGTAAGGTAGGGGAGTGGGTTAGCATGAACGCATCATTGACAACACAGTGGGTCACTGCTGCGTGTTGTTGCAACAGCACAGTGGGGGGATGGGTTAGCGTGGATGTGTCATCAACAGTGGTGGAGGCATGGCCTTCACTGTCATCGCGACAGCATGGTGGGTGGTGGTGGGAATATGGCCTCCATTGTCGTTGCCGTGCCATCGTCATGACAACACAGTGGTAGTGGCCTTCACTGTCGCTGCCACACTGTTGTCACAACGACACGATGAAGGAGGGAGTGGCATGGATGTGTCGTTGTCGTGATGATATGGTGGGGCTAGTGGTGATGGCGTGGCCTTCACTGTGCTGCACCGTCGTTGCGATAGCATGGCAGGGTCGGCAGACACATCATTGATGGGGTTGTGGTGGTGGAGGCATGGCCTTCGCTGTCGCTGCTGCGCCATCATTGTAATGACACAGTGGATGGGGTTGGTGTGGATGCATCATCATCACGAGAGCATGGTGGGGTCAGCACAGACACATCATTGATGGCGTCATGGTAGTGGAGGTGTGGCCTTCGCTGTCGCTGCCATGCCATCATTGCGATGGCATGGTGGGGGAGGGGCTGGCATGGACACAATGTCGTTGCAATGACACAGTGGTGGTGGCCTTTGCTGTCACCACCACACTGTCATCGCAACAACACAGTGGGGGAAGGGCCAGCATGGACACAACATTGTCATAATGACGTGGTGGTGGTGGCCTTCACTGTCACCACTGCACTGTCATCGCGACGACATGGTGGGGGAGGGGTCAGCATGGACATGACGACACAACAATGCGGTGGTGGTGGCCTTTGCTGTTGCTGCCGCGCTGTCATCGTGATGACATGGTGGGGGAGAGGCCAGCATGGACACAATGTTGTCGCAATGACATGGTGGTGGTGGCCTTGGCTGTTGCTACTGCGCTGTCATTGCAACAACACGGTGGGGGAGGGGCTAGCACAGATGCGACATCATCACAATGACACAGTGGTGATGGCCTTTGCTGTCACTGCCATGCCATTGTTGCAATGACACGGCAGAGGAGGGGTCATGGTGGAGGAGGGGGTCGTTGCAACGACACAGTGGTGGTGGTGGAGGTCATTGATGACGCCGTGGTGGTAGTGGAGGCTGGTCTTCACCGTTGCTGCAGTGCCATTGTCGCAATGACATGGTATTGGCACAGACATGTTGTTGTTGAGGCAGTGGCAGTGGTAGATAGAGTGCAGCGTTGGGCCACCTTTGTTGTTGTCCCGCATACGACATTGCATTGTCGTCACTGCCGCTAGTGGGCAGTGGCACAACATCGAGTCACCCTTGAAGTCACTATTGTTGATGTTGTGGTGGTGGGTGTTGTTGCACTGCCCCCATTCTCCTCATTGTTGACAGAGTGGCGGCTATGGTCCCATGTTGTCATTGCCAGGGTGTTGGTGGTCACAGAACTGCACGTTGTTGATGGAGGCATGGTCATGGCACCACCTTATCTGTTGCTGCCAAGTTCTAGTGAAAAAAGGGTGAGTGGGCTGACAGTGTCAAGAATTAGTGGAAGGGGGAACTGGCAAAGCAGTGCCAAGCACTGAAAAATTTTCCAACTACAAAGCATTAAAATGTACTCATATAACTTAATGTTTTCTACTATAGGGATGTCCATTTAGCCTAATGGTTATGCTTGCCAGTGTGGCCTTTTTAGGACACTGTGGGAAGTCATGAGTTCAACTCCCAGTCTGTGCATTAATTTGATTGCCCAGATGTTGAGGTACTTGGATGCTTGTGGGCTGCTTGGTCACACTTAGGCTGCTTGGACTGCACACAAGTGGTCTTAAGTGGTCCAAGTAATGTGTAGATTTGCTGATGAACAATGGTATCCTCAGTCAGGAAAGAGAAAAGATACCATGGTTGCCAGCATCACGAAGCAGGAAGTGATTGAAAGAGTTATGCAGCAGTTCAACAAGGCTTGTCAACAGATTTCAAAACAGAAACAGCCAAAGCAGCCTTTACACTCAGGCTCTGACCCATCTGAGCATTATCATATTGCTAGCTCATCATGTGTCCATGACAACCTTACAGCATGGCTTGTGGAGCATCAGGATGACTGTGCATTCAATGTCAGTCAGCTCAATATCATCTTCACTGGCAGATTGTGATGAACTAACAATACTTAGGAATTTCTCCCTCATCTGCAGGACCATCTCCTGGCATGCATCTGCAGTATGACATATGATGGTGATGAAAACATATTTTCAGATGAGGATCGGCTGTGTATCAACATTAAAGATAACTGAATCTATTTCCACAGCACGCTATCTGTCAACTACACAACCTATGACTTATGACATGAACAGGACACTTTTGGGCTGTTCACGTCTTGGAAGAGAAGGTGAGCTAGGATGAAGGTGGATAGGCCTTCCTAAGGTGGGGACCAGAGACAGAGAGGACTGGGCACATGGAGAACAAGCACCAGACCAGGAACCAACCAGGGTGTGCTGGGACCGGTGATAAAACCAGCCAGCAGGAAGGCACATCTGAAACAAGAGAGAAAACAATGTAATTCTAGACAGAAAAAACTACAGACAACAGAGCGAGTAGTATCGAGGGGGAAACAAGATGAGAGAGGACAAAAAACAGGGAGCAGGTGGGTGGGGTGAAAAGAATGGATAGAGACATGAATGAGACATGAATCCCAGCTGACGTCGAGGATCGAGAGAGAGATGTGGGGCACAATGTATTGTATTATGGACTTACGATACAAACGGACTTGGTGATATCCACATTACCTAATCACGTAGATAAATTCGATTGCAACGTGTATCTACACCTCAGTCATGAACTCTGTCTCGTACTGAGGTGAGATCCGTCTATTCATACTTTGTACTCTTACTTATACTCTGTAGTATATCTCTACAGGTGAATACACTAGTCACGAACTCTGTCTCATACTGAGTATATCTCTACAGGTTATGAGCCCTGCGCTTTGAGCACTGTACGAGACATTACTACAGAGACATGCATACATTCAGTAAAATGACTTCTACAACGGCAGAAGAGATCAAGCTTCCCAAGCTTGACATGTCCGGCAAGGAGTGGATCACTTGGAAGGTCCAACTTC
Organism: Tylopilus aff. beelii; assembly: GCA_038094295.1. Lineage (NCBI taxonomy): Eukaryota > Fungi > Basidiomycota > Agaricomycetes > Boletales > Boletaceae > Tylopilus > Tylopilus aff. beelii. Next base: position 7,789 of record JBBPTU010000996.1, on the reverse strand, counting down.
AAGTAGTCATGGCCAGTCAAGGACTTGGTGGGTACCTTGATGGCACAATGCAGAAGCCCATAGATTCGGCAACAGGAAAATCAGTTGGATGAATGGCGTCAACTCCTGACGAGATCAAAGAAGTAGCCGAATACGAAAAGAATCTTATGACTTGGCTTGAGAAGGACGCAAAGGTTCGCCATGTGATCGCAAACACCCTCCCTAATTCCCCCTTCATTCATCTCGTCAACAAGAAAAGTGCTTTCAAATACTTCAAAACACTGAGTGCTCTCTTTGAACAGCAATCTGTTGTAGTCAGCGCTGAGCTGCAACGTCAGCTTGGCAAGCTCAAGTTAAAGGAAGAAGGAGATGCACGCACACATGTGGACAAGATCTTTGCCCTTTGTGAAGAACTAGCATCAATTGGACGACCTGTGTCTGACAATGATCTGTTTAACATCATATATGCATCACTCCTGAAGTCATATAATCCAGGCCTAGCATCCCTTTCGTCAACGATGTGTCCACAGAAGAAATCAGTTACCCCAGACGAACTGATGGACATTGTACTCGAGGAATACGAACAGCTTACTCTTCAGGATGGGGGAAAGACGAAGAAGTCATCCATGTCTGAAGATGCAGTGTTCAGAGCAGATGCTTCTTGTAAGGGACAGTGGAAGACAAAATTCTGCGGGAACTGCTATAACTGTGGGTGGCCCGGACATAAAGGACCGGAATGCTGGGAGGAGGGTGGTGGCAAAGCTGGTCAAGCCCCAAAAGGCTGGAAACCTCGTGTTACAGGATGAGCCGAGATCGAGGCATGATATGCTGAGTTACACCGCACTATCGATCGCGCCACTGAAGTGTTCGTTCAAGCAGGCCTCCTTAGCGTCTCAGACCGGGACCTTTACCTTGTGTATCCTATGGGGGACTCATGCGTGGGAAGCCCAACCACAGAGTAGCTGGGTACCTATTTCTTTGCACCGCCTTCTTCTCTTATCTCTATTCCCGATCTGATCTTATCTTGTATACCACCGTACGGACCCAGTAAAAGTGTCACACTGCCTTGTGCAGTCCGCAGTATGTCTTCTTCCTTACTTCTTCATCTCCACTCGCATTGCCTTCGGATGGAGCTTGTAGTTAGTACATTCTTGGATGCTCCTTCCTCCTCCTACCAATTCTCTCGTATTGGTAGTAGTTTCCCACCCCTCCATATTTACGTATAAAAGCGCCACTATCAGCGCTCATGTACCTTAGTTAGATCTACGCAATCATCAGCGTAACTTACTCACGCCGGAGCCTTGAGTGAGCAAGACCCTCAGCCTGGCTCATAATCACCATACTTGTGTCTTAGTCGCCCTGACCTTCACCTATTCTCTTTGGATCTTCGCCCAAGCTCTCACCCTTGTAATCAGCGAAGTAGTAAATCACTATCACATTAACAAAAGATCTAACTCTTCCCCTGGCTCCAACTAATATGTTCAGAGCCGCCCTTACTCCATCACGACTTCCTACCGAGTCCCAGACAGCTCCGACTCAGATACTCCCCCTCCACCCCCGCCATCTCGAAAAACACCCTTGCACGCGGCAGTTCCTTCTCACTCATCTTCGTCACGTCGCATTCAGGATAGATGCACTCCTCTATCAAGTGGAACCCCTCAGACCCCCATCGCACACCTCCCTGTAGGGCCAGAATGGTGGAGAGCTCGTAGCACTTCCAGAAGCTCCCCACAACCCCCATTACTCGAAGCTGGGAGAACTCAATCCCCCATTGGTGGCTCCCCCCTCCCCTCCGCTTGGCCAACCCCGCACTCTCTATCCTCAAACAATGAAGAGATCCATATTCACATGGATACAGAACCGTTATCAGAGCCTCCGAAGGAATCTTACGTACCATCAGACGAAGAGTGAATTGACCTTTTTGGACCAGATCCGGACTTTGACTCCTGTTCCCATCCCCCCTCCCAGAATCCCATCGTTACCACTCTACAAGACGCTTTACGAGACCCCCGCAGCTATACCAGAATGGCAGATGCCAGCAACATGGCAGAACCATCCTTTAAGGAGAACAAAGTGGCTTTACCAGACTCCTTTTCTGGTAATGCCAAGGACACTCACAGATGGATGTCACAGATGCGAGCCTACTTCTCAGTCAATCCTGCCATTTTCAGCACTAAGGACGCCCCAAACAAACGAACAACAGCAAGTTATCACACTCCTTAACCGTATGAACAAGGGGCGAGGAATGGCGTTTGCCAAAAGCTGGTATGACCGAATCCAGGATCCAGCAGCAAAGGAAGAGGACCTCACATTCGACAAAGTATCCAAGGACTTCCTCGCCCTCTTCTGCCCCCTCTCCATTAAACAGGAAGCACGAAATGCCTTAGACGTCATCAGCATGGACGATTTCAAGGGGGACTTCCGGGAATTCAGGACTGCCTTCAAACTAGACTTCGCCCAATCCCAGATGGATGATCAGGATGACATCAAACGGATCCTGTGAGGAGCGGTGTCCCTAGACTTGGCACAAAAGATGACAGGGGTTAATGAAGAACCCAAAACCACTAGGGAATGGTTGGACAAAGCCGGGGTATTCTATGATTGGAACCTCCAGTACAAACACGACTGGCGCAGGAAAGGGGGGTACTACTCCTCCTCCTCCAGGGCCGCCGAAAACCACCAAAAGAAAGACCCCAATGCCATGGATGTTGACGCCATCCATCTAACCCCAGATGAACGAGCAGAATGCTTCGCTAAAGGACTGTGCTTCATCTGCAGGAAGAAAGGATGCTCTGCCAGGAACCACAAAAAAAGGAAAGCCCCGTGGAAAGAAAGGAACAGGAACCCCCCTCGCCAAGAGATCAGGGCAGCAGCAATCGCTGATTCTCCTTTACAGCAATTCACCAAGAAATATAAGGTCTCAGAAAAAGCCGCTCTAGAGACCCTGCGAATCTGTTACTCTAAACTGTCTGAAGACTCCGACGAAGAAGATGCTTCGGAGGACAAAACAGCCATAAATAGACTAACCCTGGACGAGGGTTTTTAGAAGGGAAGGAAGGATCAGCGTCTTCACTTCCCAGAATAGCTCCTGTATTTGTAACCAATAAGAAGTCCCAGTCAATGCACATTCCCCTCTCGCTATATTCTGGGACAACAGGACAAATCGCTGAAAAGAAAGCCCTGGTCGACAGTGGTGCAACCGGATGCTTTATCAACCACCAACTCATAACCCATATGAAGTGGCCAAAGAAGCGCCTTCCCAGGCCAGTGAAAGCCAGTAACATGGATGGGACTATTAACCAGAATGGGCTAATACAATTTTCTGTCATCCTCCAAGTATGGATCAAAGATCAGGAATGCCAACAAACCTTCCTCATCATCAACTGTGGGAAAGAAGATGTCATCCTAGGGTTACCCTGGTTACGCGAATAGAACCCAATCATCAATTGGGCAACCTGGAAGGTTTTACTCACTTCCCCACCGAAATTATGCCACGACTCTCTGAAGGCAGTAACCCAACGGTACCTAGTCTGATACTTGAGGATGGACCCCGACGCCCAAATCACCAAATGGTGGAAGAAGAAACTTGACCACAAAGCGGCCAAGGCCTACCCATTACAAAAGACCACCATCTTGACCAAGATTGCGGCAGACGCCACCAAGGCTGAAGTATCACTACCAGAAGAATACAAAGATTACGAGAGGGTCTTCCAGGACCCACCATTATGGGAGCTCCCCCTGACTAGAGAATTTGATCATGCTATTGACCTCACAGCAGACTTCGTCCCGTGACGGGCCAAGGCTTACCCATTAAACCTGGAAGAACAAAAAGCATGCAGGGATTTTGTTGACGAACACTTGAAGAGCGGGAAGATCACTACCTCGAAGTCCCAACAGGCCTCCCCCTTCTTCTTTGTCCCAAAAAAAGATGGAAAGCTGCGTCCCTGCCAGGATTATCATCACCTCAACTCCAGGACCATGAAGAATGCGTACCCCCTCCCCCTCATCTCGGATCTTGTAGACAAACTGAAGGCATCCTCCATCTTCACCAAGATGGACGTACAATGGGGGTATAACAATGTAAAAATAAAACCCAACGACCGATGGAAGGCAGCATTTAGTACCCCTTTTGGCCTATTTGAACCCACGGTCATGTTCTTTGGGCTCTGCAACTTCCCCGCCACATTCCAGGCCCTGATGGACAGCATCTTCGGAGATCTTATCACTGAAGGATGGCTAGTGATCTATATGGATGACCTCCTGATCCACTTGGCCGACCAGGAGACCCACAACCAGTGAACCAGACAGGTCTTGGCGCGACTGCAAGAACATAAGCTCTACCTGAAATTGGAAAAGTGCAGCTTCAACGTACCCGAGGTGGAATACCTCGGGATGATTGTGCGAAAAGGAGCGGTCCTAATGGACCCCATCAAACTGACGGCCATTGAACAATGGCAACCCCATCCTTGGTCAAGGCAGTCCACTCTTTCATTGGGTTTTGTAACTTCTATAGGAAGTTTATACCCGGATTCTTGGACATTGTCCACCCACCCACTCACTAACCAAGAAGGGGGTCCCATGGGAATGGACCCAGGCCCACCAACATGCCTTCTCTGCGTTAAAAAAGGAATTCCTGAAAGCCTCTGTCCTCTGCTATCCAGACACCGCTCAACCGTTCACTGTGATGACAGACGCCTCCTTAGTCGCTGCGGGAGGGGTCCTGATGCAACGGGACGCCACCAGAGATCTCCATCCTTGCGCCTACTTCTCCAAGACCTTTGGATCAGCCGAGCAGAATTACGACATTTATGATCGGGAAATGCTCGCTGTCATCTTAGCGCTCCACGAGTGGCACCACTACCTCACGGGGACCGTTCACCCGGTTACAATCCTTACAGACCATCGAAACCTTACCTATTTTAAGCACCCCCAGGATCTCTCACGCTGGCAGGCTCGCTGGCAGATGTTCTTACAAGACTTCGATCTCCTTTGGAAAGTGCTCCCAGGAACTGCCATGGGCCCCACCGACGCCCTTTCCCACAAACATGATGTAGACACGTCCCGTGACAACCGTCACATCACCTTCCTCCCCCCCGAGGCCTTCGTCTGCATGATCGACATTGCAATCACCGACAAGATTGCTTCCTCTACCTCCGACGACCCCCTGGTCCTCCACGCTCTTCAGGCCTTGTGGGACCACTCCCCAATTCTCCCTCGTTCCCATCGCGACAATTGGACCTTTGTCGAGGGCTCCCTTTACTTTAAGGGTCGCCTCTACATCCCAGAGCTGGCACATGCCGATCTCCTCCAGGAACTCCACTATTCCCCCGCCGGTGGCCATGAGGGCCATTTTCGTACCCTTCATTGGGTCTCCAGGGACTACTGGTGGCCAGGCCTCGCCACCCATGTGCGTAACTTCATTGCTGGCTGTGCCATCTGCCAGGCCACGAAGGTGAACACCCATCCCACCGCCCCGGGGTTGTCCCCTATCCCCTCTCAGGCCTTGCGTCCGTTTCAGCAGATCTCCATGGATCTCATTACCGACCTCCTGCCTTCCTTGGGCCATGACTCTGTTCTGGTCGTGGTCAACCAGGGCCTTACGAAGGGGGTCATTTTCTGCCCTTGCTCTAAGTCAATCACCACAGAAGGAGTAGCAGATCTCTTTTTCCGCTTTGTCTTCCCCAGGTTTGGCCTACACGATAAATGTATCTCGAATAGAGGACCTCTGTTCGCATCCGCCTTCGCAAAGGAGCTGGCCCATTTACTCCATTACGATGTGGCCCTTGCTACGGCCTATCATCCCCAGACCAACGGCAAAATGGAGAGGGTAAACCAGGAACTTGAAACATATCTCAGGATATTCTGCAGAAATAAGCCTAATGATTGGGTGGCAATGCTTCCCCTCGCTGAGTTCTCCCACAACTCAGCAACCCACTCTGCCACCAACATGACCCCCTATTCCCTCATGATGGGGTATGAACCCAGAGCCTACCCCCCCTTGTCGAAACAAACCTTTCTTCCAGCTTTAGAAGCCAGGGCCAAACTATTAGAAGAAACCAGAAAGGAAGCACTAGCGGCTCACCATAAAGCCCAACAAGACATGAGGGAGCAGGTCGCTTCACATTTTAAGGCATGGAAAGTAGGAACGAAGGTCTGGCTTGAAGCCAAGGACCTCCGCACCAGGTACCCAAACCGAAAGCTGGCCCTGAAGCGCATTGGCCCCTTTGAAATTACCCAGGTCCTCAGCCGCTTGAGCTACCAAATCACTATCCCCCCTACCTGGAAGATCCATGACATTTTCCATGCTTCCAAACTATCCCCTGCTGTAACAACCAGGGAACACGGACCCAGCTTCCCGGCCCCACCCCCACAATTGGTCGACAGAGAAGCAGAGTACAAAATCGAAACCATCAAACACCACAGGAAGGTGGGAAGACATACCAAGTATCTGGTATCATGGAAAGGCTACACACCATCGGAGGACTCATGGGAACCCACCGGCAACCTTTCCCACACCAAACAAGCAATCAAGGAATACCAACGACGCCATCGAAAAGACTTCCCACACCCCTAAACACCCACCATGATCTCTGCCACCGACCTCCTCACCATCATCGTTGTCACCTTCTTTGTCCTCCTCACCTACCTTGCGTCCCTCCTCTCTCAAAGAGGGATGGTCTATCAGGTCCAATGGACCCACACAGAACTTCACATCACCATTGTCGCCCTGACCTACATGTCAAATGCCACTGGGCAGTCCTGGACCTACTCTGCCCCCACTGCGCCCCCTCAGGCCAACCCCAATTGGAACCCAACTTGGAACCCAGTGGATGGAGCAGTAGAAATAGACTGACGAAACCCCAGCCCCACACCAAGAACCCCCACCCCCTCCCACTGAATGTTCCCCTCCAGAGTCCTCGCCTGTGATGTCCACGCCACCTACCCTGACGGTGACCCTATCCCCGACTCCCTCCCCGTATTCTTTGAGCTCCTCTCTCCCAAGTTGCAACTCAAGCTGCTGGACATCCTCAGAAACTCCCCCAGCAGACTGGCCAAGCTCAAACAATCCTCCACCCTCTCTTCTGGGCATCCCATCCTCCAACAATTTCAGGCCATCCATTCCGCCTGACAAACCCAACTTTTCCTCCAATGGTCCGAACACGCCACGCCCTGCAAGGGTATGGCAGTATCAGCCCTGGCCTCCGCCTTGCTCGAGCTCCACCAGGAACTCATCCCCATGGGAATCTTTCCACTCCTCAACCACACCTCTTACAAGATGCGGGACACCCTACTGTGTGATATGTTCGGAGCCTTCTCCTTGGAGGAATTTCAAGGGTACATGGGTAGGGTTACAGAATGACTCTCCGTTAGGATCTCGGATGCCCCTACCTCGGGGCCTCCCCCTGAACATGCTAGCAAGTGTGGCCGGAAGAAGAGACCTAGTCGAAGATCAGCTTCTGGGACCTCCCGGGCGGTACCCCTGGCAATGGACCTCTCCACCCCCCTTTCCTCCCCCTCCCCCTCCGCCCAGCAGACTTTGCCCCTCGTCACCACCAGACCTGCCCCCATTCCTCCTGCCCCCACCTTGGTTGCACCCACCCACACCACCACCCCTCCTCCCAGTCCTCCCTCCTCTTCCCTACCATCACTTGACTCAGTCAGCGATTCCAACTCGGAGGTCGCCCAGGTGGGATGGGAACTCGGACAAGGAGAATACTTCGCCGCGCCAAACCACTTACCCTCCACAGTTCGAGCGGGCAGTCTGCCACCCACTCCACAGGTACACCACCCCCCCCAACAAGTTAACCCC
>JBBPTU010000995.1:0-15683 GCA_038094295.1 Tylopilus aff. beelii | reverse complement strand
TTCACCTTTGAGTGATGCGTGTCATATCTTGATGCAACGCCGCTGGAGCCTATGTTACTCTCCTGCATATGTGGTGCGCCACCAGCAAGGCCATGTCATGATTTCAGTATGAAATTGAATCTCAGTCAGTCTATGGAGTGAAAGAACTCGTGAGTTGCCGTGGGAAAACTTTGAAAGCGCGGCGCTGGCCGACGAAGCCTCCGCTAGCTGGTGCTGTTCCACAGAATCCACCGATCCTTATAACAAACTTCTCAATACTCTCTTCCATCTGCACACCGACTTTACTGCTGTTACACAGTTTCTTCCGGATTCAAAGAGATCAGTAGATCCCGTTGTGAGGTTTGAAATGCTCCTGGGCAACAAGTCGTCGTCCAGAACTACGCCTTTGTTGTCAGTAAGCTATGGATTATTTCCAGCTACCTGCCCTCTCGATACTCTACATGTTTTCAGTGCCTCAGGAACGAAGTTGGCTTTCTACAGCCTCACTACAGGTGAGTTTGATGCTGAGATCAATCCCCACGCCATCTCACACCGTCCTACAAGGCTCAACGATACCACACCAGCAGATGCTGAAGCTACAATTTCTTGGAGAGGCGCAATTCCGTGAAATGGTAGACGAGATCACAACTGGATGCGCTCAGCTATACAGTGTAGGTGTTCAATTTTGTAGCCCGCTGCTCAACATTGTAGTTGTTGATAGCGAGATCTTAACTTACGTATGGCGCTCAGCATCATGATTGCCGGCGCCAAACGTCTGACCTATGTACTGCTGTAATGCCGTGTCGAGAGTCCGCTGTAGGAACCTCGTAAAGTAGTTCAACCACGAGCACTGCTTTGTATTCACCTAGCGATTCAATGCCGTGGACTTGTCATGGCCCTCGTGTTGCCTTTCATCAGTCGAGATGATTGAGAGAAAATTAAGTGCTGGCCGTGTTGGGGTCTGTGATCTGATCCTTCCCCGCTTCTGACGAATGCTGTGGATTATCATACTTTGAATTAACATTAGAATGGAATCGGTCCGTGATAACTTTCGGTGCGTGGCCTGCTGCTGTGTGATCCATGATACATGATGCTTGATGAGTCGGCCCCCTACGGGTTAGAGGCGCTTTAGCTCATCGATCGATATCCGGAATTAGTCGAGCCATGACTCAGTCAGATCAATACCATCGCATGATACCGAGCTCATCCGTATTTGTGGTCCGAATCCTTAGCCCCGAGCCCACGAACCGAAGCAGGCTGCGGTGGCGCATCGATCAGCGTTAATGCTCACAAACCCACGTAGCACCGTGAGACACTCTCTTGTGATGCCTCGACCAGGAAGACAACATCGTAGCAGGGAACATAAACCCGCAGTATGAACAGCGAACCTTGGAACATCAAGCCACCAAATGACCTGTGGGTGCCCGGGCTTCTCGAGCCTGCAGGGTTCGACGGGCCGGCTGGACTTTCTCTCTCCCTTTTGCAAGCTAGGACGTCCGAGTCATTGTCGGCTCTGAGACAGGATCTGTGTACTTCACCTTCGCTACCGATACAACGAGTGCGATCGAGTCACAAGATCTTGTGCAGAGTGTGGTTGGACCTGGACGCTGTGAGAACGAGGCGCAGCTTATGAACTCCTCCGATGCCCGATGGGGGCTGGGTGTAAGTTGCAACCCACCGCCCCAGCAGACGGCGTTGCAGCCGAGCAGCCTCAGATGAGATGCGGCGGCGCGGTGGACACTCGCCACAGTTCATTCCGAGATCCGGTCTACGATCCTTGCTGTGGGCCTTGTCTTGATCAGGGTCCATGATCTAGTCTCGTTTGTAGATCCGACGCTTTTACAGACTTATGGAACCTTCCAGTCTCAAACACGACGATCTGGGGTACGTCTCAACCTGCGGCCAGGCTGGTTCCATTCTCTGCGTCACATCGTTCCATTGAAGAGCGTGCTTTATGGTAATGAGCGCTGACAGGACCTGGCCTGATCTAGCTATCTAAAAGGCCAAAGTGTTTACTGTTTACCCAGGCGTTCAACTCAGTTCATTACGAGGGTACTTGACAGGCGGACCGCCGGAAACTTTTTGTCAATCCGCTTCTATTTGTGGCCGTCGACCGCGGTGGTCCAAATACTCAGGGCCGTCGTAGAAGCCCCCGCTTGAAGCACAATGTTGCTTGACTCTTGCGCTTTCGAGATAAGTTCGAGAATCAATTAATTCTATCTCGTCTCCGTCAAATGGACAGCATGGTGTTCATTATGTATTTCGACTGCCGCAGAGCAATGCATCACAGAAAGCCGATCACCAACCGAGATTCGCTAGTCGATGGCAGTTGGGCGTCAGTTCCTGGGTACGCGCAAAACCACATTGCCGTAATAAACGGAAACCGGCCCACTTCAACCTGCAATAATTGTTCCGCCATCACCCAGAGGGGTTGCACCGCGCCGCCTCCCGGACTCTTAGAGTCCAGCTTGTGAGCCTGAGTGCTAGTGGCGCACTGATTTCGGCTGGGGTGAACGTAAGTTGCAATGCAACCACATTGGCAGACGCTTAGGCCGCTGCGAGAAAATGGGCGAACCTGACCCTATCTGAGCGCTGCGTCCACACGAAAAGAGCCGAGTATAGTTACCAAGTGTCCCCTCTAATCACAGTCGCACCTCAGAACATCACCAAGAATTCTCGATTGTGCTTTTTTTCTACCCGGGAAGCATTACCGAGATGTAATTGATCCCGTCCCGTTTACTACCACCCTGGCACATATATTTCATGCACGAGGCACTATAAATCACTTAAATACCGAACTTGCCGAAACGCCTACCTCCTTGCTTTCCTCCCCTCCTGCATCGTCATGTATGCACTGAAAAACATGCTCTCCCCACTGGGGATGAACACCGGTGCTATCCAGGACACTCTGGTACTCCCCGCACTCCGTTTCTCCCTCTGCGCACACTAAACGTTCACCGCAGAAACTCGTCGTCATCGGGGGTACTGTCGAAACAGCGAGAAGAGCGTCCGTCTCTGCATGGAATGGTTTCATTGACTGTATGCTCGTGATCCTTTGTAGTCCGAGTCTGGTTGCCGAACCCTTTGCTATAGCGTTCTTCCTTACCGCACACTTCAGTCAGGAGGACTATCCATATGACTGGTGAGTGGCCTCCTTCAAGGACGGGTATTTGGAACTGACGAGGCACAGGTTGATGCATTGGTTGTCCAAGGCGAGCGGATTCATTATCGCGGGTCTTACACAGCTCACGTGTGACGTAGCAACCTGCGTGGGGTCGTAGTCGCGAATTTGAAATAACGACGCGCGCGATTAGTCGCAGTGGTCTCACGCAGTCAACCACTGGCGACTTGGAAGACGATGATGAGATCGAGGACGACTCGGAAGATGCTCTCATGCATGGCCGACGAAAACGCAAAGTGGCGTTCATACCAAGTATAGGTAAGGTTTACCACATAGCTTCCCGCGCCTTCTGATAGCTGTTTTTCGCAGACACGACTCACACAATTTATTACCGTGGTCATTGGTTGCGGGTATGTGTCCGATTATTATCGTATTCAGCGGAGTCCTCGGAGAATTTACTCATGGCACGCATTAAAAGATAACCCGGACAAAGCGCTACCCAGAGTACGGTGGCGCATCTCTCAAGATCAGGTATGTGAAGTCATTTCCCGTCTGTCTGATTCGGTTCACATGCCCTTTAGTGTTGTCGCTCGTAGCAACGATATTCTCAAGAAACTAGTCCTGGAAGCTAAGCGTGAATACGAGAAAGATGCTGAGCACCGCGTCCACATCTTCTTGGCTGATACGTGAGTTGGCAGTTGCGTAAGATGCTGAGATGGGTTTACATCGCCGCTCTTGTTAGGACCTATGGTTGTTGGAGATGGAACGGAGCTCGCCAAAAGCGGCCATTGAGTTCCATCGTGCTCCAACCTGGGATTAAAGATATGCTCCTTGCTGATTGCAAAGATTTCCTGTGTTCTGAGGACTGGTGAGCTAGGGTCTAGAATCTTCTCAGGTTATTATATAATCCCTTCATCTGATAGGTATGCCGAAAGAGGTTCGTGGAATGGGTGATGTGATGGTTCCCGTTCATCGGATTCATGTATAGGTATTCCATTCCGCCGAGGATACCTTCTGTACGGCGTTCCCGGAAGGTACGGCTACCGCTCACGGATCATTTACTGGCCGTTGACATGTCCTCACCCAGTGGGAAGACTTCGCTGATACACTCGCTAGCTGGGGAATTGAGCCTGGATATCTATGTCGTCAGTTTGTCGTCAAAGGGGTAGAGCTATTTCTGGCTATCCTCATTTCTGGTTCGTGCTGACATGTGGCCACAGGATGAGTGACAATACATTGACCACATTAATGGGTCATGTACCGTCTAGGTTTGTTTGCGCGTGTTTCTCAAAAGCCATGCTGAGTAGCTCGACTTTAGATGTATCTTGCTTCTTGAAGATTTGGACGCTGCTTTCACGCGTTCTGTCAGTCGTGATTCATCATCCACCGGCATACCCACGGCATCCACGTCGACACCCAACAACAATGATACGAATGATGGCTCTACCCTCAGTCTGAGTGGGCTATTGAATAGCCTCGACGGTGTCGCTGCGGCAGAGGGCCGGTGAGCATGCCATCAGAGTTGCGTGGTTTTGGCTAATATTCGCACCCCTTGATGTGAAGTCTCCTGTTCGCCACGACTAACCATATCGAGCGTCTCGACCCAGCTCTCAGCCGACCAGGTCGCATGGACGTGTGGGTGAACTTCACGCATGCCACGAAGTGGCAAGCAGAAGGCATCTTCAAATGCTTCTTCCCCTCCAAGCCCGCCTCATCATCGGTAGAGTCCACGTCACAGGAAATGTCTGACGTGTCGCAAAAGAACATGCCCATCCCCAAACGTAAGGTTCCCGGGCACACTATTCCGGTACTGGAAGAGGCTGAGATTGCGGAGCTTGCGAAACGCTTTGCTGATGCCATTCCCGAGGGAGAACTCAGCGTGAGTCCCCATTTGGCATTTGGGTTCGGTCCCCTGACACCCACATCATAGGTGGCGGCGTTGCAAGGGTACTTGCTAAAGAATAAAGTCCGCCCAAAGGAGTGTGTGGACGAAGTCGGCGATTGGTTTGTTGACGTCCGAAATGATTTCCAGGAGGTGGCTGACATTCCCCTTAGGATCATTCAAGAACGTGAGACACGCGAAAAGCTCAAGAGAGAAAAGGCTGAGGTATGTTTACCGGTGCATGCGCCAGCGAATGGTGGCTCACCTTTCGACAGCGCGAGGCCAAGGAAAAGCAGGAGGTATGCAATAGGAAGCTCATTCTACGTTAACTGACCAACACGTGGCCGCAGGCTGAGGAGAGAGAACGTAAAGAGGTGCGGTTTCATTCCCTATTCTATCCGATCTTCTGTTTTGACGACGCCACACAGAAAGAAGAGCGGACCGTCAAGGAGGTAAAATTCAATCGTTTCTGTCACGACCTCAGTTGGGCTGATCTACCTTCCAAATGAAGCAAGAGGAGAAGGACACGCGGGAGGTGGGCGCAACTCTTCTCCTTCTGCTCACAAACCCTTGCCAACGTCCCTTTTACTCCCGCAGAAACTCGAAAGAAAGGAGCGATCCAAATCTAAGAAGTCGCATCGTGCCGAGGTTGCCTTGAAACTTGAAAGCACTGCCGCCGCCGCCGCCACAGCCACGGCTTCGCCCGCCGACACCCTCATCCCTGTCATTCACAGCGAATCCGCGTCTTCCTCGGAGTCGGACGCTAGCAGCGGTGGGATCGAAGCGGATACGGAAGAAAGTATGACGTCGGAAGAGGAGCCAGACAAGCCGGGCTATATCACGCCTGATATCAAGGAGCCCCACAAGGACAAGTGGATTGCCGTCAAGGGTCAACAAGTGTCGTCTTTGGATACCTGAGTTGCAGTTCACGTGGTCTGACGGCTAGCGCACCTGGCGTGGGGTCGTCTGTCTGAACTTTTCTTGTCGGGTTGACATGTATGGGACCTGCTGCGACTCCCCTCCCGTGCACCTTCCCAATCCTGGATCTTGTGGCCCTTGCGAGTGCTTCCAATTCGTGGCTCGTGTCAGTACTTACCAAGTCCAATAAAGTAGCCGTATATTTTGGCAGTCGAATGCCGGTCATCGGGGTATATATTTCGCATGACCTAGGGGCATCATTTAGCATTCATATATTACAGACGTTCCTGTTCCCCTTTCTGTAACGTGGCTGGACTGATCCAATATTGCATTTTCTCCATCCCCGTCAGCATTGTCAAAGTAGCCAAGATGTGCTTAGTTTGGAATGCATCAAATTAAGACGGCCCAGGGTGAGTACTGCGAAGGAAATACGTCTATAGTGGTTTCAAGTTGACCTCTGAAAGCGTCTTGAAAGCTTCCTTGTATGCATCCAAGAGAGCCTTGACTCTCGTCCGCTCTGCGACCAGCGCCTCGTCCTCGTTCAACAGCTCCGAAAACAAGTCTGGCTTGTACAGCGTCGCCACTAGACGATTCTGCACTTCCTTCGTCGAATAGTTGACCAAAAAGTGCATGATCGCCTTCGGTATGAGGTCCTGTATGCTCTGTCGCACAATCGAAAAGTAGGATGCAATCAACGACCGGATGAGCGCCGTCTCCATCTCTTCTCGTTGCGTCATTTGCGCACCACTACTCGTTCCGGACACCTGACAAGATCCCGATCAGTTCCAACACGACGAAATGTGTCCCAGGAAGAGGCGTATGGCCGACACTCACTGCCTCGATGTGTTTACCCAGGCTTCTCATGTCATAGACCGCGTTATTACCGTCCAACGTTCGTTTGCCGGCCATGAGCCCGGTCGGACCAGGTTCGGCCACTGATATGTCCCGGCCAGTCGGCGCGGGGATATGCGATCGTTCAAGGCTGGAACTCCCGACAGGACCGGGCCCATTTTGGCCAAAGAAGTAATTTAAGAAGGTTTCACGCGCGGTATGAGGCGATGAGCCAGATCCACCTGTCTGGGCGTGGGTTTGGGACACTGGAAGTACGGATGAGTGCCGGGGACCATGGTAGTGCTTTGTTGAGGATTTGGCCGAGGTGCCGGGCACAGGAGAGGGTCCTGCTGTACGGGTTCGATCATGGAGTGTTGAGGACACGGAACGCCCATCCCGCGAAGGAACACCATTTACACCTATTGGTTCTTCGGTAGAAGATTCCTCCGCATCTTCAGGCGTCTGAGTGCCATTTGAAGGTTCAGCGTCAACAGGCTAGGATAATTAAAATCGGGGAATTTTTAGATAAGGCACAGGTATCATCACACCACATCAGTATAAAGACACATCAAGATTGTGGATAGATAAAGCTTACACGTGGGGGTATTGATTGTTTGGGAGCTTGAGATGTCGCTGTTTGAGCGGCTACTGCGGAGCCTGAGATGAAGGCGGGATGATTAGTGTTGATATATGCAGCCTGGATCTCAATGAGGCTTTGTGCATAGTCTGATGTAGGACCAAGTCGTTCGCGCAGAAGTTCTGATACGCATTCAATCAGCTGTGCGTGAAGGCGGGGAAACCTCTCTAACTCCTGTGTTCAAATTTCAGAACATTGTGCTTTTATAGCAACAATGAAATCGCTATACCGGGCAGGTGCAATTATGGCAGAGTTTGACAAGTTCTTCATAGACGAGCTCCACACAGCGTAGGCTCGGTGCTTCTAGTAATTTTATCTGGGGTTTCACCAACAGGTCAAACGCCGCTTCGGGAACAAAAAGGCTCGGCCGTGGACCTGTAGAATTCCGGATTGCTGTGCGGATGTCCTGATTATCTAGGCCGGCTGTGGAATCTATCGAAACAAGTGCATGGCCGAAAACGTCATTGAAGATATAGTATATCCGTGCGCCACCGGATAGCTCTTTAGTGGACATATCAACTTTGGTACCTTCGATGGATGCGATGAAGTCGTGTGCGAATTGGTTCATGAGACGCAAGATAAGCGCTCCTTGCTGATAGACATTGAATAATTAAGTAAACGGTGCTTAAGCTTCGACCCACCTGGTTTTTGTCACCGAATATTGCAGCGTCGCCGAACGAGTTGAGTTCTTGTTGCGCTTGACCCATCAGCGTATTCAAACGCGCCTTCATATCAGGAAGTTTCTCCCTTATATGGTTTATCAAGACCTATGGAAGTTGTAGTTTCGATCGTTTCATACCACCCTCGCGACCCACCTGATTCAATGTCCGAGCGAGATACTTCGTCCCGTTTTTATGTGCAATATTCCGATACGCGGCATGGTTTTTGAAAAACTCGGTCTCTGAATCGAGAGCATCTGTCATGCTCTTCTCAGAGTTAATATCCTGCTGGCTCCTGTTGACAACGCCAATGAAGCCTAGTTTGAGGGGATATACACGCCCTGTCAGGATATCAAGCGCATTCGTTCCGGCATCCATAATGTCGAGCTTCGTTAGGACACCGATCGTTCGACGACCTTGCGGGTCAACACTTCGCGCTAGCTTTAGTGAATCCGAATTAGCAAGGTCAACATTGGCGGGGGACACGGCAAGAATGACGCTTTGAAACACGTCAACGATAAGATGAAGAATGGCAATATTTTGTTCACCTGTTTGGCGCCGAGATGTACTCCGTGACCAAGTTTCTAATTTGGCGTTCAATATCGCTCGGTTGGTCGCCTACCGGAATCTTGATCGCACGTTGACTCGGTGATTGGTCGACGCACTAATTGACACGTGTGCGTACCTTTGTCAGTCCTGGCAGGTCTACCAAGGTCAGATCCAGGACGTTAGGGCTATATATTCTTAGCGAAATCGGCAGGCGGCTAATGCCTTTGTTCTGTCCTGCGACGCGGTACGTCTCTTGCTCGATTTCGCGCCGAATTTCATTGAAATCCGTGAAGCGCTTGTCGAGATGGAGGAACTGGCCCCATTCTGTGTAAGGGGGTGGACTTGAGGAGGGATCCGGGACAGGCGTGTGGATGAGTTGGAGAACAAGGGGTCTGCGTGTGACAATGCCTTGACCACGAGGAAGGAAGTCTTTTCCAACGATACTGAACGTGAGTGCGGCGTTAGTGGCCGAGAGCGAGTACATGGAGCGAGACGCACTTCTCCAGCACGCTCGATTTACCTGCTGACTGGCTGCCCACCTGAACGGGGTCAGGGAGATTCTCGGGAGTGTGAAAGACAACTTACGACCACCAGTTGGGGCATATCCAGCTCACCACCTGGGTAAATAATATCGCCAATTGTCCAAGAGTGCGAACATGCTTGCAGTACGCACCGAGGTTGCTGAAGGTGTCTTGGAGGCGATTCACGAGTTTGATGAGGTCCGAATCCATATTGTCGACAGTCCGGTTACGGGGTTGAGGTAAAGGCGATGTTGGCGGGGAGAACGAAACCTTTGTCCGGAACGCGTGCTGAGATTTGCTCCGGGTAGGCGCGCCAACGCGTCTTCACGGCTCGCCTTACTTGGTTTGGCCTTGTTTGGCCTTACGGGTTCTTGTTCTCACTACAGCAAAATAACATGATAGAAAGTGTCTCATTACAGTCCTTCTACCACAATCTAGTAGCTAGTCACCATCTAGTATACGTTCAGACCGCCTTTGCTTTTACCAGGCCTGAGGACGAGATGAGACACGAATAACCAGCGGTGAAAATCACCTACGCTCGACCTCCGTGATGGCATTGGTGAGAATGTCTTTCTGGGTCTTCTCATCCTTGAGACCAGCGAGGACTTTTGCGATGACAGCCTTGGCGAGTTCTGTTTGTTCACTCTCCTTTTGCTGTTGTTCGTAACGGACCCAGCTGTCGAGGACGGACTTGAGCTCGCCGGCCAACACGGCCTTTTGACGCTGCACGAAAGCCTCGTTCTCCAGCTTAGCAGTCTCCTGCAAGACACGGAGTTCAAGTTAAACGTCACATATATAATGCAATACAACTTCACCTTTGAAAGAGAAAAGAGACCCTCAGTGAGTGAAACGACGTCTTTCATCTGCTCGACCGAGCTGATGCGGTCCTTGACGGCCTGTGTGTGCCCGGCACGCGCATCATTGAGGACGGACTTGATACGCTCGATGTGACCATTTGCCCAACTCTTGTAGGGTTCTTGGATTGCCTGCGAGACCGTTTGGAAACAACCCACGACACGACACCACCCGACATACCCGATAAATATAGGCAAAGAGCATGAAGGTGCCGACCGCAACGACCGTCTCCTCGTTCACGACGTAGATCTCTTGGGAAATGGCGGTCGCAAGAAGACCCGTTCCAAGTAGCGCCGCACCAGTCTTGGTGATGAGGCCAGGTGAAGAAGGAAGGTTGTTAATGATTTCGGAGGCGCGCTCTGCTGGCGGTGGTGGATTGGAGCTCATTGAACGACTGTATGAGTAGCGTTACATGTTTCGTTCGTCGAGTAAAGGTGATAGACGTACGCAGAAATGGCCCGAGCGACAGTCGGCACCGCGCGAGGCCGGGCTGTCCGACCGAACTAGTTATCGCACTGAGCAGCACGATAATGCGACGAAACACTCACCCGACGCCTTGATGGAGTTGAGGGCAATCCTGGACGCCATGAGTAGGGTAAACGACAGAAATTGAGAAGGAACTCGTCCTCGACGCTTGCAGTGCCGTGGGAACCAAAATACTCCGACTTGCCACGAACAAGCGCCTGTATTATATAATCTCTCCTCATGTTGATGCTACCATCAAGGCACCAACTTGAACTCGTGGAAGATGACGCACCAAGTCACGTTGTGGCTTGGGAGAGGGCTGGTTTGAATGTGTGCCTTGTTTTATCTGCTTGGGTTGCCACGTGTCATCTTCGGTATCGCGGCACCCCTGGACCTGGTTGAGAACGACAATGGCTGTACCTGGCAGGGATGTCACTGCCCCGGTCGTTATAAGGTGATTTCCTACGCACATGGAACACGCCCTCTTGAGATGTCCTATTCCACGAATTCAACTGAACAGGTGCTGTCGTTTCATGTCTACAGAGCCGGCTGCTTCTTTGGAGACGATAAGATCATCAAAGCACAAGACAAAGTCACGAACAGGCGAGTCCTCGTTTCGCGCCATTGTTCTGTCGCCCATGGATCATTTATTGAACGAGTTGTCCTTAGGTATTATACCAAAGTTGACAGAGGTCTCGCGCAATGGCACTTCACTCTACACGACGGGGGACCCGGTGGAGCCGTCATCTATCAGGTTTCGTCCAGTTACATAGGACCACCGCTGAGTTGTGACCTATCCCCGGTGCCGATACTGGCTGATATAACCGCTGGACGACACTCAATCTACGTAGAGAGGCGACGAGGCTCACCTAAGGGTACCCAGTGGTTCCGAGGGCTCGATGATAGGGAGTATCACTGGCGGCCAAGCACGCAACTATGGCGGAATAATATGCAGGTGCGTCCTTGGTGACCTGGATTCTGTGGAAGCTGTTACGGACAGCCGGTCCGTTCTTTCAGTGCTTTGATACAAAAGGAGAGCTCGTGGCTACTTATCGTACTACAACGATGGCAAGGCGCAAAGATGGCGAACTGTGTATTTATCCGGTAAGACATTGATTGCATCCTGTTTCGCTTTGTCTGCTCATTGACTTGGTAGCTTGGTCAATCCATGATCGACCTCTTGGTTGCCACGAGTCTCACAATGAGGATGCCGAGCCATTAGAATGAGATTCAGCAAAAGTTGGATCCGTTGCTCCACATACAGGGATGATGAGCTCATTTTGACCTTTGAGCAACTTCCCTTGCATATCTGGAGACGTAGGTGTGAGATATCCGCACAGCGTTATATGGACCCACTGGTCGTTTCCTCAAGCAGTTTGGTAGTTGACTTGGAGTCATCCATTCCCAGGATCGAACGGATCGCTAGACCTCACCGGGGCTTTACGCTGGTGTTGGCAGATCCAATGTGACTTCATGTTTAGGTTGGGGTCGCCCCTTGGTAAATCCTCCAAACATTGGTCTGAAGTGATATGCTGCTGTTCTGGTTCCCTTAGCCCTGTATCAATACCTACGAGATAGCTTCGCCTAGTGAGCTTAATGGTTGTGTCGTCACGTACGTTGGTGTAGTCCGCATCACCTGTAAATCTTTTACATACAAATCGCATCCGCACGTCAAATGACGCATACTCAGTTAGCACCCCCACCAAGGTTTTTTTTGTTCTCCTGTTAGCAAGCCGGGACACTGATAGAGACTCGCAGTTACAACGAGACAAGTCTCACAGGAGCGTAAGTATGAGGTCATCGAGAGGGTATGGTTTCACCAACGAATCGAGGTGCGATGATCGCGCCGGAGGGTCTCAATGAAGGCACGAACGGAAGTCGACGAAAAAAAAGTCTCAGTACGAAACGAACGGCAACGGATCACTGGCAGAATCGGGGTACAAACGTCCTGCGGTCACGACCGCCACGGAACGAAAGGAGATTTCGCCGCACGAGGCAAGTCGACCTCATCTGACGGACGTCTGCCACGCTCGCGTCGGTCCAGAGTCCAGACGCCAGAAATGCCTCCGCTGAACACGAAGAGCCACTCGCCCCATTCGCTCAAAGACGCGACGAGGTGGAGTGCGCCGGTGCCGGCGCACCCCGCGTTCCAGCCATGAGCCCGTAAGGACCCGCACGTACGACTCGTCCACCAGACCCGCACATCATGACGCTTCGAACGAAGCAGTCCTCGCCAGGCACGTCCGCAGAGAACCGTTCCGCGAGCAGACCGACGAGCCTGCACTTTTATCGTATCGGGGGTATTTGGAGCGATGACACGGTCATCAGGGCAGACGACCGCAAGACACCCAGGTACGCCAGGACCCTCTGACCCTCCGCCGCGCAGGCGAACCGTGTTCTTGGTGCCCGGTAGAGCTGCACACG
This sequence comes from Tylopilus aff. beelii, assembly GCA_038094295.1. Classification (NCBI taxonomy): domain Eukaryota; kingdom Fungi; phylum Basidiomycota; class Agaricomycetes; order Boletales; family Boletaceae; genus Tylopilus; species Tylopilus aff. beelii. The sequence goes on along the minus strand of JBBPTU010000995.1, from coordinate 2,842 downwards.
TTGACGAAGACGTGATAGGTATTATTCAAAGGGGACCCGATTGGCTGGACGCTGGCAGTTGGCACTTCATACAGGTGGTCCGAATGGCGTCGTTGTGTGTCATGTCAGGTCGCCGTACCTTGGACCGCCTATTGCGGCGACCGATCCAGGTCCTATTTGCATCACCGTCTGCTCAAATTTGAAACGACGTATCGTTGAAGTTCACCGCGGAAATAAATCCTTGGATAGAGTGTATTCGTTCAGAGGTCTCGATGATAAGGAGTATCGTTGGAAGCCGATTTCGTGGTTATCAGGGAACCGGATGGAGGTATGTGGACGATCGTGTTCGGAGAGGAGTTTACTTTTACGTTGCACTCGTAGTGCCGGAACTCCAAGGATCAGGTCGTAGCTACCTACCGCATGACACTCTTCGCACTATCCAAGGACGGAGAGCTTTGCGTTTACCAGGTTGGAAATCTATGATGACCAGCATGCTTGTTTGATAGCTTACCTGTTGGAATAGCCCGTGCAATTCATGACAGACCTTCTTGTTGCAACTTGCATTGCTATGCGGACACCAGATCACTAATCCGACCTACTCTTGGATCAAATCGTCACCGTTTCGGATGCCTTGGAGCTGTCATTATTAGATCACTTACCATCTTCAATGCACACTGTTGTTGCGCGGTTTCGCTGCCTTCTGACATTCAATCAAGATCTGGGACAGGAGAGCCGAGATTGTTCACTAACCCACGAGAATCATGCAATCGATAAGAAACAGTGCAATTATGTCCAAATAAAGAACTTCCTGACTGCTTGGGCTAAATTCAAAACACCCTAGAGTTCACCACACATGACGAAAAGTCATTCCTCGGTAGGTCTTCCCAAGCTCGAACAAGGTAGCAAACCGGTCGTTGTCGATGTCATTCTTGGCCGCTAACTCGAGGAGACTGCGTCGAATTGTCTGTACATCCTCCATCGTCAACGTGATCGCGTCATTCTCGGGCTGACTCGCATCCAGGAACAGGGTGGTGTCGTCGCTAATCTTCAGATTCGTGTTCGTTCGAGGAGCTAAGTCCGAGGTCGTCTCTACAGCCAAATCGTGGGAACCCTTTACTCTGGTGCTCAACGCTAGGGTGTCGTCTTCCATACGTATTGGACCCAAAGGCTGTCGCGCAGGGCTAAGGCCAATACCGCTTTGGCTATCCTGTCGGCAGGGTGAGACGGTATACACACAAACGCGAGCGTGATTCGCAAAGCTGATCTTTTTGGGCGTCTTGACCTTGTTATCAGAGGACTTCACGATTGACAGAGCCATAGCTGCGTCCCCGGATTTCGTGTCTTCTGTCGCCGGGAAGCGTTGGCGCCTTGGTGGTAGTTTGGTGAAGTCGATAGTGCGGACAGGTGGAATTTTCTCCTTTTTGTCATTGGAGATGGTGGGCGAAGATGCTTGGACTGATTTCCAGGGCGGGTTGTCTCGAGAACTATGTGAGTATGTCAGGTCTAGGTTGCTGAAGGGCCTGTCAGGGGTGGTCGGAGACCGCGTGGTAGCCATGCAACCATGTAGTGTACTGGTCCTCTTATCCCCCGCACGTTCCTCTTCAAATTCGTCGTCGTCGTCGTCGTCGTCGTCAAGGAGATTTCGAGCCCAGTCAATAGTCGCGGATTGCGCTGCATCCCTACCAGATCTTTCGTCCTCTAGGCCAAACGGCAGATCAAACCTAAGTTTGCGCTGCTTCCTCGGCCGCCGTGGCATACCATCCTTGTCGAATCCGGAGAATACGAGAGAGCCGCTCGGCGAGTCGAAATAGGATTGTTCTCGCTTACGTTTTCGCGGCATGCTTGTTGGGGTACTGGGCGTGTCGGGGGTTTGGAAGGGTGTCGAAATGAACTCGCTAGATTCAGTGAGAGGAGGTTCGCTAAGCACGACCGATTGGAAAGAATAGTTGGTCAACTTGTAAGGGGGTTCCGAGATGAACCTTTCTGTCAAATGATGAAGCACTCGAGGTCAGGGATGCAACTAGAACCGAGGTAGAAGCGAGACAAAAAAAGAGAGAATATATCGATATAAGATAGCATACCGTCTAGCATATACTCCGCAATCGGTACATGAAATGCTTCGTTGACGCAGTGGGCGATCCAACCAGCATGGATTACCTACGGCAGAGTGAACTAGTGTTAGTAACAGTACATACGCTCGAAGACATCCTCGTGTCCAGTACGGCATACGCGCACCATGACGGATTTTGCGAACAATTTCTTCACCCAAGGTTCAGAGGGGTCGGTCGCAAAGAAGTACCGAGCTCGCGTGTCAAAAGTCGTTCCCGAAGAGATTCCACCACCGTTGGCCGCTTTTTCCACCCCAAAGTTAGCAGTCTTATAAGTTACCCGCTTGAAACCTACCCCATTTCTCCAATAAAGCCTTCGGGACATTACTGCTAAAATATGCTGAGAAACGACGTTTCGCTAAAATGATGTTGGTGCATATATCCATATTGCTTACCGAACCCAGAGAATAATGGCGCCTCGATGTGTCTCCAGGAGTTGGTATTCGCTCGGATACCTAGTATTTTCTTCAGTGCACCCAACATGGAGAAAAGTGATGGCGTCTTGAATAGGAGTACTATGCGAAGTGACCTTACGCCTCCACCAGTAGTTGCCTATTTCGGTCAATTCGTCTTGCACTTAAGCGAGCGACCCCGCTTCGCGCGGGCGTCGTCACCAGTGCTGGCAGTCGAGTGGCGCGCTATGGAGGCAAACTCGCTCGCCTCAAAGCCTCCTCATCAACCTGTGGCCGACGACAACGCAAAAGTCAAGGTACGTCTTGCCTCGTCGTCGACCGGCTATCAGCACCCGTCATGAC
>JBBPTU010000994.1:0-15684 GCA_038094295.1 Tylopilus aff. beelii | reverse complement strand
GTTCGAGTTACAGCCCATCTTTCATGACCTGGTCTGTTCGATCACCACTCGCATAGATGGTTCCCGCATCGAAGACGAAGTCGGGCAGTACTATCGTTACGCCATGTTTTCACACAAGTGGAAGTCTAGGGAACCCGTGTATAACGATGTCATAGACGCCGTCTTGTACGATCTCGAGGCATCCCCCACCCATAAGAAACTCCAAAACTTTTGCAAGATTGTACGCAAAGCCGGGCTGCATTGGGCATGGAGCGATACAGTTTGTATCAATAAATCGGACCCCTCCGTCCTTCATGAGGCACTGGTGTCGATGTTCCGGTGGTACCAGAGTTCGACCCTCACTGTCATCTTACTTTGCGAGGCCCCTTGGAAGAGCCTGGTTGAGAATATTTGGAACCAGCGTGCGTGGACATTACAGGAATACCATGCATCGAAGGCGGTCCAATTCTATAATCACGATTGGACGCTATACCGCGGAATCGAAGGACCGAACCACAAGGAATCCCTCGAGATCATCGCGGAAATGGAAGCGGCGACGGGTATCTCGGCGCAGGGGTTGGTAGCGCTCCGACCTGGGTTAGAAGACATTCGAGAGAAACTTCGCCTGGCTTCGACTAGACAAGCAACGCGGGTAGAGGATTTGGCTTACTCGTTGCTTGGGATATTCTCCCTGTCGATGACGATCGAGTACGGTGAGGGGGACAAGGCACTCGGTCGACTATTGGCGCAGCTGTTGATGAGTTCAGGAGATACAAGCATCCTGGCTTGGGCGGGTGGGTTAGGTAACTTCAACAGTTGTCTCCCGGCCAAGTTGGCTGTGTTTAATCATCCACCGACGACTCATATCCCATCCTCGGTGGCAGATGTCGAGATGGAATCCATCACCTTGGGAATGCTCAGGGCATCACTGGATACCTCCTCGGTATCGAGATTTTACGACCGACTTCATGATCTCCCAGTGCCATCATTCAGTGGAAGACGGATGAAACTTCCATCGATTGCCTTCAAACTAGGACCTTTATCAGTTTCTCGGAATGGATTGGAACGTGTTTTCCGTGCGCAGACCACTGCACTCGGGATTGTGGAGATCAAGACCGAGGAAGACCTCACCAAGTTCGGTTCTCTGACTCTCGCTCATCCTTGGATCGATTTTCTCCTCGACAGACAACCTGTCGGAAGCATGGTAGAGGTGATACTAGAAGAGGGTACTGAAGATCAATCGCCGTCTGTGGGCGAGCCGCCATCACTCTCCGGTTCTCCCAATGTCCCTTCGACTTCCTCTGGAACACGAACCATATTCGCGTCACTCTTTGGCTTGTCGTCTGGTCGACGATCTGCCGATGCAGAGTCTCTCCTTCCCCCTTCGATTGTGACAGAGACGGGCAAAACGACGGATGCGTTCCGAGCCCTCGCTCGGTTGAGGCAGCCGTTTGGGGCGTTGTTGTTCGCTGCCGACCCTGGCAACGTGTCTGCATACAAGAGAGTTGCGGCGGAGAGCTTGATCAGGGTCCAGGTACAGGAGATCACGCCGGCGATTTTGGACGCGCTCATTCGTGGCGTGCGCATACTGGACGTACTTTAGATGTCACGTGATTGGATATCGCTGCTGCCATTCAGGCAGACCGTTTGGGACATTTGTGCCAGTGGAATTGTGTCATTTATCCTTCTCTCCGAGTCTAGCTGACCCGAAACTTTATATGGCATTTTGAAGTTGATACAACATCTCCTTACGATGTATTCTGGCATGTCGCTACTACGATACGAAGGAATTCACTGGCCTCGCTGGACCTAAAAAGGCCACACTAGCAAGCGTAACAGATAAGCTGAACAGGAATCGCTACAGGTGAAAATGGTAAGTTATAGGAGTGCATTTTAAGGTTGGAACAATTTTTGATGACCCACCTTGCACTTGTTCCCTCGGTGTCGCTTTACGGCTTGTTTGGCGGCGGAGGAAATGCGGGCCGGAAGACATGCCGAAGATACATCAGCGTAAGGATATAAAGAGAAGGAGGGCGTACAGCGCCCTGTGGGCTCCAACTTGCCGACTTTGTTACTGATGGCATCGATCACTGGTGCGTGCGGGCAAGATGTCACCGTATCTATGCTGACGAGTGGGTAAGGCCCATACCCGGAGATCCAAGCCGGTACCCGTGTCTGGGCAATGACGTTCTCTGCGGATTCCAAGCACATTATAAACGGCGGCGAGGACGGAGTTCGAGTTTGGCGAGTGGAAGATGGGCGTTTGGTGGGGACGATTCAGACAGAATCGGACCGTGTCCTGTGTCTGGCTGTGTCGCACAACGGACGGTGGATTGCCGCAGGGACTGACGAGGGCTATTTGCACGTGTGGGATTCAGCAACATACGAACAGGTCTTCAAGTACAGAAACCCCAGCTGGAGTATCCTTGCCGCTGATTTCTCACCGGACTCGACTCAAGTCACTTCTGCATCTGGCAATATCACAGCCACAGTTTGGGACGTGGGGACAACCAAGCAGGTACAGACGCTTTGCCACGAGGACTCGTTTGTGGTTGCAGTGAAATACTCGCCACATGGAGACCGCATCGCGACAGCCACTAGAAGTGGATCCGTTCGAGTCTGGGACAGCACCGATGGCAGCTTACTCATCGAATTCCCCGCGTCAAGGTCCGAGTGGCGCTACATCGGTCTCGTCTGGTTCGACCACGACCACCTTGTCGTCTCCGACGGAAATATCAAGGAACTTGACGTGTCTGCCGGGTCGACTGTCGTATGGCCAGTCCTTGGCACTCCATCCCGCATTGCGCTATTAAAGCATGGGAAGGCAATCGTTTACTCTACGGACAACAACACTGTCACCCTCGCATCAAGACACTTCTTGCTCGGTCAATTAGAATGTCCTCGACAACCTAAGGCTATCGCTTCTTCTTCAGACGGACGGCTTCTCGCCACAGGTGATGAGAAAGGGTTGATTATCATTCAACGCCCGTTGCACTTCGCTGTGAGCATCGTGTCTGAATGGCTGGTGTCGTACATGAACATATCTACACAGCCCATTTCGCCGTTTCGCCTTCATCCAACTCTGCAGGAACCTGATATACAGGTTGATACCGCTGTTCTGGACTCGTGGAAGTGTGGTCGTTTTGAAATCGCCGACCAACTATTGACTGCGGCAAATGCCCCGGCCCGAACTCCGAACGATCATTTATTTGCATGTCGTGCTCTCGTACGCGCGCGTCTGCGAAGGTGGGATGTCGCACTAGCGGATGCTCAAAAGGTCTGTTCTCCTCGGTTCTCACTTACACTCTTGTTCACCATTACCGAGGCTATCAAAATCAAGCCGTCTGCGATCGCGTACATCGCAAAGAGTATTGTCCATGCCCGGAGCGGAGATAGACACAAATCACATCGATCGATCGATATCGCAATCGAACGCTTCCATTCATCCCACGTTACCTTTCTCCTTCTCGTCAAGGTATGATTTTCGAACGTTGATACCGCCCAACCGCTTACATCACCAGGCCGTCGCTGCATCCATTGCCGGAGAGCACCTGGATGGGATATCTCGGATGGACGACCTCATCACGACTGTCCCCCGCATCCCTCTCTTCTATGCCATCCAGGCATGTACAATACCTCTGGGCAACTATCACTTGAACTTTTTTTCAGGCTTACATGTACCTTCTCCTCGGAAAATATCAGATGGAAAATAAAAAGTACGACGATGCAATTCAGTCGTTCATGCATGCACGAGAAAAATTACCCGCGTATTCCAGCAACGTGAATTCAATGATCTCGTTGGCAAGTTCTTGACCTTTCGTAATGCGTCAGGACCGTTCACGGTCCGGACAGATATCGGGTTGGGAATTCAGTGATCTTGACATTAGAATTTCGCAGCAATTGTGTGAAGCCCTCTATTCAGCAAAGGGCATAAATGGTGCATGTAGTCCACTCCTTGAGATGGTAGATAGCCTCGAAGAAGAGGTGTATAAGCGCACCGCCATTTCAGGGTGGATTTCAGGTTAGCTAGAACCTTTCTGCCTTCCGTGGCATCTACTCAAATCTTCCACCAGATTTCACGCGGAAATGTCTCTCTAATCCGATTGCGTCCCAAGATACAGATCCGACGACGCTGTACACGAATTCCACTCGGCTTTTGAAGGAATGGGCAAGAGCAACACTTACAAGTCACTCGTGGAGAGATGCCCTGGCTGCTGCTGTCGATGTGGGTATTTTACTCCACTTAGCGAGTTTAGTGAATTTAATGATCTTCATTTCAAGTTCATCACTCCGAGGTTCGTTATCTACCAGGCCATATGCGAGCGCCTCGACGCTACTAGGCGCATTGCGGATGCTGGCGAGTGTTTGGTAGAAATGGCAAGAGAGATGTCGCAGGATATGCACAGCAGGCAGGGGTGGATAATCGGTGAGTAATCTGTATATGCCACGTGTAGCGTCCCCCAGGTAATCCGTATCATAGACTTGAGAAACTGGTGTAGCAGAAAGTTAGAAGAGCTCGGAGATCTCGCAATGAATTCTCGACAATACAATAATGCTATCGTTCAGTATTCAGCTGCTCTCTCTCTCGACCCTCCCAACCTACCTGGACTACTTACCAAGCGTAGCAAGGCGCACGCCACCCTCGGCTTGTGGAAGGATGCATTACATGACGCAAATCGTGTCCGTCATCTACTTTACGCAAGACCCTGTTATTGACGCAGATTTGTCAGATCGGTGCTCTTGATCCATCGTTGCCATCAGGCTACGAGAGGAAATATGCAGCTTTACGCGTCGCAGGTAGCCATCATGACGCAGAAGTTGCATTCGAGACAATGCTTTCGAAAATGTCGATATCCACCGACCCAGAAATTCGCGGTAATAGCGATAACACATTGCTGATGTTTACCCCCTATTGATTTCATACTGTAGAGCGTTCTCACAAACATGTCAAGCCCGCGGAGACAGAGGCGGCGATTCGCGAAGCTGTTCAACATGCGATCCGGGAATCGCCGCTAGTTCTTATCAACACTCACACGGGTCGCCTTCTTGACAAACCCAGCCAAGCGTCCTCGTTCGAGTTACAGCCCATATTTCATGACTTGGTCTGTTCGATGACCACGAGTATAGATCATTCCCGTATCGAAAACGAAGTCGGGGAGTATTATCGTTACTCCATGTTTTCACACAGGTGGAAGGCCCGGGAACCCGTGTACAACGATGTCATAGACGCTGTCGTGTACGAACTTGAGGCATCTCCCACACACGAGAAACTCCAAAACTTTTGCAAGATTGTACGCAAGGCTGGGTTGCATTGGGCATGGAGCGATACTGTTTGCATCAATAAATCGGACCCTTCCGTGCTTCAGGAGGCACTGGTGTCGATGTTCCGGTGGTACCAGAGTTCGACCCTCACTGTCATCTTACTTTGCGAGTCCCCTTGGAAGAGCCTAGTCGAGAATATCTGGAACCAGCGTGCGTGGACATTACAGGAATACCATGCATCGAAGGTGGTCCGATTCTATAATCATGATTGGACGCTATACCATGGAATCGACGCCCCAAATCACAAGGAATCCCCAGAGATCATTGCGGAAATGGAGGCAGCGACGGGTATCTCGGCGCGGGGACTAGTAGCGCTTCGACCTGGGTTAGAAGACATTCGAGAGAAACTTCGCCTGGCTTCGACGAGGCAAGCAACGCGGGTGGAGGATTTGGCTTACTCGCTTCTTGGGATATTCTCCCTCTCTATGACAATCGAGTACGGTGAGGGAGACAAGGCACTTGGTCGACTGTTGGCACAGCTGTTGATGAGTTCTGGAGACACGAGCATCCTGGCTTGGGCGGGTGGGTCAGGGAGCTTCAACAGCTGTCTCCCGGCCGAGCTGGCTGTGTTTAGTCATCCGCCGACGACTCACATCCCATCCTCGATGGCAGATGTTGAGATGGAAGCCATCACTTCTAGAATGCGCACAGCATTTCCGGATACCTTCTCGGTATCGAGATTCCACGATCGACTCTATGATCTCCCAGTACCGTCATTCAATGGAAGACGGATGAAGCTTTCATCGATTTCCTTCAAGCTAGGACCTTTATCTATTTCTCGGAATGGGTCGGGACATTTGTTCCGCGCATGGACCACTGCACTCGGGGTCGTGGAGATCAAGACCGAGGAAGACCTTACCAAGTTCAACTCTTTGACCCTGGTCTATCCTTGGATCGACTTTCTCCTCGACAGACAACCTGTCGGAAGCAGTATCCCTTCGACTTCCCCTGGAGCACGAACTAGGTTCGCAGATCCACGGTCCGCCGGTGCGGAGTCTCTCCATCACCCTTCGATTGTGCGGGAGACGGTCAAAAGGGTAGATGCGTTCAGAGCCCTCGCTCGATTGAGGCAGCCGTTTGGAGCATTGTTGTTCGCTGCTGATCCTGGAAACGTGTCTGCATACAAGAGAGTTGCAGCGGAGAGCTTGATCACGGTCCGGGTGCAGGAGATCACGCCGGTGATTTTGGACTCGCTAATTCGCGGGGTACGCGTACTGGACGTACTTTAAATGTTACGTCATGGTCCAACTATGCTTCGCACTCGTTCCTTCTCGATACGCTTCGGGTATTGCTACTGTTCAGGCATACCGTCCTGGACCTTTGTGCTATTGTATCATTTGTCTTTCTCTCCGGCTGACGACAACTAGTATGGAGTCGTGTCAGTGGTCACGCCTGTCATTGCTATGCCCATATTTAGCGTGTAAAATAATAAACTTTTAATGAATAGCCAATTTAGGTTAGCTAACCCGATCAACTAATCGCGCGTCGTGCACCGGATGACCTCGGAAGCCATCTTGAATATGTCACTGTTTTCATTCGACCGTGCTCAACCTGCACTGGCATTTGATCTTGATCCGGACTACCAAGCACAGTTGAAGAACCCTCCGATTCGGCATGTGCACCTGGCAGCGGTCAACCATCACAATGAAATTAACTCATGGTACCGCGGTACCTTGAATGCCTCTGAACAACTTGAGCACTTTACTCTCTCGGAATGCCCTCTCAAGGTGCCTATTTTGTTCGTGCCTTTCAATGCGGAAGAATGGGTTCCTTGTTCCTGTATCCACTTATCCAAGTCAACCGATCAATTGCCACGGTGGAAGGGTGCCTTCTCCGCCGACAAGAAGAAGCTCTCGTATCCGAGTCCATCACAACTAGATCTGATATTCTTCGTTACGGGTGTAGGCCGATCGATCAAAGCCTCTCCCGTCTATTAGCTGTTCGAGAAGCGTCGAAACCACTGCGTTTAGATTTTCAAGTAACCCGGATTATGCAAATGCAAGCACACCGCTGAGTCGTCTAATGTCCACACTCTACTTGAACAGATTGCACTGTCTTGTCTACTCTCGTAGTCGCAGCGTTAGCCAATCACCATCTTGCCTTGTTTGACTTTCATCTCGGTCGTCATATCTGTCAAGGAAGAGTTTACCTTCAGGTTCTCGGATCTCAACGCCGTATAAGTCATAGCTACTACCATGACTAGCCAAGCGAGGACTCTGAGTGATTAGGTGCAAGCAGTTTCAGTTACACGGGTTGTAACCCATGGTTTGCCAATGCACTTGCGAACTTGAGGTCATATTTTCATTCTTAGAGTCTTGTCGACGCCGCCCTCAAGTCGGATGTTGCAGAGATCGCGAAAGCCGCTGAGGATGCAAATGCACACTGGCAGTGCGCTACCTTACAAGACTCACTGTCGGATGTCCAGCCTTCGAGGTGATAAGGAGAATCTTTTGTCGCAAGACGGTGAACGTGCGATGAATGCCCTGTCAGAGCTCTTCGAGCTGGTCGAGTTACCCCACAGATTTACCAAAGAACAAGAGGCTGCCGGCAAGTCAAAGGTTGAAATATTCATCGCCTCTGCTATGCACATGAGCGCATCCAAACCGCAATCCAAAACTGGTAAAGCAAATGATTTGATGGAGAAATTCAGTCACGGCGGGGCTGGTAAATCCTTCGTATCATAGTAAGGCCATGTCAGAATACATCATATGGATGACATATAAACTTCAAAACGCTATGTACTAGTAAGTTTTCGGGTCAGCCAGAGAGAAACACAAATGATATGGTTGCACAAAGATCCCGGGCGGTCTGCGTGGACAGTAGCGACACACAATGCGTATCGAGAAAGAATGAGTGCGAAGCACGGCTGGACCGCGACCTGACATTTAAAGTACGACCAACACGCCTACCCCGAGGATGAGTGCGTCCAAAATGGCCGGCGTGATCTCCTGCACCTGAACCGTGATCAAGCTCTCCGCTGCCACTCTCTTGCACGCAGACATGTTGCCAGGGTCGGAGGCGAACAACAACCCCCCAAATGGCTGCCTCAATCGAGCGAGTACTTGGAACGCACGCATCTGATTTTCCGTGTCTATCACAGTCGGAGTGGGAAGGGGAGACTCAGCATCGGCGGGCCGTCGACCAAACGGCAGGCCAAAGCGTAACTTGAGTCTGGTTCGTGTTCCAGAGGAAGTTGGAGGGACATTGGAAGAACTGGGGAGCGATGGCAGCTCGCCTACAGACGACGATTCATCTTCGGTACCCTCTTCCAGTATCGCCTCCACCGTGTTTCCAAAAGGTTGTCTATCGAGCAGAAAGTCGGTCCAACTTCCGACAGGTTGTCTGTCGAGAAGAAAGTCGATCCAAGGATAGACAAGGGTCAAAGAGTTGAACTTGGTAAGGTCTTCCTTGGTCTTGATCTCCACGATCCCGAGCGTATCGGTCCGTGCACGAAAAACACGTTCAGACCCATTCCGAGAAACAGATAAAGGTCCTAGTTTGAAAGTAATTGATGGAAGTTTCATCCATCTTCCTTTGAATGACGGTGCTGGGAGATAATGAAGTCGGTCGTAAAATGTCAGTACTGAGGTGGTATCCAGTGATGCCGTGCGCATTCTGGAGATGATGGCTTCCATGGCAACATCTGCCATCGAGGATGGGATATGAGTCGTCGGTAGATGACTAAACACAGACAGCTCGGCTGGGAGACAGCTGTTGAAGCTCCCTGACACACCTGCCCACGCCAGGATGCTCATGTCTCCTCCTGAACTCGTCAGCAGCTGTGCCAATAGTCGACCAAGTGCCATGTCCCCCTCACCGTACTCGATTGTCATCGACAGAGAGAATATCCCAAGAAGTGAGTAAGCCAAATCCTCCGCCCGCGTTGCTTGCCTCGTCGAAGCAAGGCGAAGTTTCCCCCGAATGTCCTCTAACCCAGGACGAAGTGCTACCAACCCCTGCGCCGAGATACCTGTCGCTTCCTCCATCTCTGCAATGATCTCAGAAGATTCCTTGTGATTTGGAACCTTGATTCCACGGTATAGCGTCCAATCATGATTATAGAATTGGACCGCCTTCGATGCATGGTATTCCTGTAGTGTCCATGCACGCTGATTCCAGATATTCTCAACCAGGCTCTTCCAAGGGGCCTCGCAAAGTAAGATGACAGTGAGGGTCGAACTCTGGTACCACCGGAACATTGATATAAGTGCCTCCTGGAGCACGGAGAGATCCGATTTATCGATGCAAACCGTATCGCTCCATGCCCAGTGCAACCCAGCCTTGCGCACAATCTTGCAAAAGTTTTGGAGTTTCTCGTGTGTGGGAGATGCCTCGAGATCGTACACGACAGCGTCTATGACATCGTTGTACACGGGTTCTTGAGACTTCCACTTGTGTGAAAACATGGCGTAACGATAGTACTCCCCGACTTCATCCTGAATACGGGAATGATCTATAGTCGTGGACATCGAACAGACCAAGTCATGAAATATGGGCTGTAACTCGAACGAGGACGCTTGGCTGGGTTTGTCGAGAAGACGACCAGTGTCGGTGTTAATAAGAACTAGTGGGGATTCCAGGATTGCACGTTGAATAACCTCGCGAATCGCTGCTTCTGTTTCCGCAGGCTTGACACGTTGGCGAGAACACTCTGCGGCATGAAATCAATGGGAGACAAATAAGTGTGTTATCGGTATTACCGCGAATTTCTGGGTCGGGGGATATCGACATCTTCGAGAGCATTGTCTTGAATGCAAATTCTGCGTCATAATAGCTACCTGCAACATGTAAAGCTGCATATTTTCTCTCGTAGCCTAACGGCAACGATGAATCAAGAATAGTGATCTGACAAATCTGTCAACAACGTGATCTTGCGTAAAGTAGAAGACGGACTCGAGTTGCATCATCTAATGCATCCTTCCACGAGCCGATCATAGCGTGCGCCTTGCTACGCTTGCCAAGTAGTACAGGCAGGCCTAGAGGGTCGAGAGAGAGAGCAGCTGAATATTGGGCGACAGCATTGTTGTATTGTCGAGAATTCATTAAGACATCTCCCCGCTCTTCTAGCTTTCTGCTACACCAGTTTCTCAGGTCTATAATACAAACTACCTGAGGGATGGTAAACGTGGCGTATACAGACTACTCACCGATTATCGACCCCTGCCTGGTGTGCATATCCTGCGACATCTCTCTTGCCATTTCTATCAAACACTCGCTGGCATCCGCGACCCGCCTAGTGGCATCGAGACACTCGCATATGGCCTGGTAGACAACGAACCTCGGAGGGATGAACTCCAAACAAAGACATTAAATTCACCAAACTCGCCAAGTAAAATAAAATACTCACGTCGGCAGCAGTAGCAAGGGCATCTTTCCACGAGTGACCTGTCAGAGTTGCCCTTGCCCACCCCCTCAAAAGCGGCGAGGGATTCGTGTAGAACATTGTGGTATCTGTATCTTGAAACGCGATCGGATCAGAGAGACATTTCCGTGTGAAACCTAGTAGATGAGTTGACCAGATGCCACGGAAAGCAGAAAAGGTTTAGCTAACCCGAAATCCACCCAAAAACGGCTGTACGCATGTACCCCTCTTCTTCGAAGCCATTCACCATCTCAAGGACTGAGCAACCTACATCGTTTGTACGCCTTGCTGAATGGAGGGCTTCACATAATTGCTGCGAAATTTTAATGTCAAGGTCACCGAATTCCCAACCCGATATCTGTCTGGACAGTAAACGGCTATGACACATTACGAAATGTTAAGAACCTGCCAGCGAGATCACTGAGCGCACGTTGCTTGAGTGTAGGGGTAATTTTTCCCGTGCATGCACGAACGACTGAATTGCATCGTCGTACACTTTATTTTCCATCTGATGTTCTCCGAGGAGGAGGTGCATGTAAGCCTGCGAAAAGTTCAGGTGATAGTTACCCAAGGGGTATGTACATGCCTGGATCACATGCAAGAGAGGGATGTGGGGGACAGTCGTGATGAGGTTGTCTATGCGAGATATTCCATGCATGTGCTCTCCGGAAATGAACACGATGACTGCCTAGTGACGTCAATGGTTGGACAGTGTCGACACTCGCAAAATCATACCTTGACGAGAAGGAGAAAGGTAACGTGAGATGAATGGAAGCATTCGATTGCAGTGTCTATCGATTGATACGCCTGGTATCTATCTCCACTTCCGACATAGGCAACACTCTTTGAGATGTACGCGATCACGGACGGCTCGATTTCGATGGCCTGGGTAACGTTAAGTGACAGTGTAAGTGAGAACTGTGGAGAATAGACCTTTTGAGCATCCTCCAGTGCAACATTCCATCTTCGTAGACGCGCACGCCCGAGAGCACGACATGCAAGTAGATGATGATTCGGTGTTCGAGTCGCGGCATTCGCTGTGGTCAATAGCTGGTCGGCGATTTCGAAACGACCACACTTCCACGAGTCCAGAATGGCGGTATCAACCTGGATGTCAGGTTCCTTGAGAGTTGGATGAAGGCGAGACGGTAAAATGGGCTATGGGGATATGTTCATGTACGACACAAGCCAATGAGACATGATACACACCGCGACAGTGAAGCGCGACAGGCTTTGAATGATAATCGACCCATTCTCATCACCTGCAGCCAGAAGCCGTCCATCTAAAGAAGATGCGATAGCCGTAGTTCGTCCAAGACATTCAAGTTGACCGAGCAAGAAATTTCTTGATGCGAGAGTGACAGTATGGTAGTAGTCCGTAGAGTAAACAATTCCCTTCCCACGCTCTAAGAGCGCAATGCACGATGGAGTGCCGAGGACTGGCCATACGACAGTCGACCCGGTAGACGCGTCGAGTTCCTTGATATTTCCGTCGGATATGATAAGGGTGTTGTTGTCGAACCAGACGAGACCACTGTTACACCAGTGGGATATTGACGCAGGGAATTCGGCGAGCAAGCTGCCATTCCTGCTGTCCCAGAGTCGAACGGATTCTCTTCGAGTGGCCGTCGCGATGCGGTCTCCATCCGGCGAGTATTTCACTGCAATTACAAAATCCTCGTGGAAAAGTGTCCGCGCTTCAAGTTGCCTGGCGGTCCCCATGTCCCAAACTGTGGTTGCGAAATTGCCAGGTGCAGAAATGAGTTGGGTTGAGTCCGGTGAGAAATCGGCGGCACTGGCAACGACTCGCATGTGCCCACCGAGGAGGCTCTTGTACTTGATGACCTGTTTGTGTGTCGCGGCGTCCCACACGTACAGATAGCCCTCGATCGATAGTCCCTGCGGCAATCCACCGTCCATTTTGCGACACAGCCAAACACAGGACACGGTCCGATCTTGTTCGAATCTTCCCCACCCGACGCCCATCTTCCATTCGCCAGACTCGGACCCCGCCATCGCCGCCGCTGATAATGTGCCTGGAATCCGCAGAGAACGTTACCGCCCAGACATGGGTACCGGTTTGGATCTCCGGGTACGGGCCTTACCCACTGGTCAGCAGAGATACGATGATATCTCTCCAGCAACGCACCAGTGATCGCAGTCATCAGTGACAAAGTCGGCAAGCTGAAGGTAACAGTCTGAGACTCTGAGCGCTGTACGCCCTGAGCCCTCCTTCCTTACGCTTATGTATCTTCGGCATGTTTTCCGGCCCGCATTTCCTCCGCCAAACAACCCCACTTCCGTGTCGTTGTTCACCAGCACGACCTTTCTCACTCCCTTCTTCCAGCGTGTATCACACATCGAACCTTTTAGCGTCGTTGCATACACGGTGCTGCCGGCGTAAGCATGCAATCATTCAAGCAACTAGTCTTCACTGCGCCTACTCTTGACTCGTCGGAGGCATTATGCAAAAGACACTAGCCATGATTTCGCAGAGTGAGGATAAAAGTGGGTAGCATCGTGTGATGGTGTTGCGATGACTGAATACGTACGTTACACAGGGAATTCAGATGGGCTAGAAACAATGTGAGATCGATAGTCGATATCTTTATGCTCTCAGATCCTTGCGTATCTGGAAGCGACTCGAGCGTCGGCGAAAGCTCTTCGACCTATCGCAGAGCCACCGCGGCGTGCCAAACCTTGCGCATACCATTACGTTCGCTTGCCAATGATGCGCACTGTCCGGGACCAGGAGCATTGATATCTTCGACGTCTTAGTGGGAACAGTCGATCTGATATCTGTCCATATCTGGAGATGTCGATGAACAAGTGAGGTCAAGAAAATCCCATTTCAGCACTTCTGTTGCGGTATTTGTCTGACAGTGAGCCACCTGGTCCACATCCCATGACTATAATCACTATATACAAGGAGAAGCGGCAACTACTCTAGACGAGCCCGTTCCCTTGATTCGGAAGCGGACACCTTGCAGGGATAATCGGGCTTCTGACTCCCTTTGGAGTTCAGCGTTCGACGAGATCCTGAGATCGGCCTTGAAGTTCAAGTTACACGACTGATGTTACACGAGAGAGTCGCAGAACTGGAGAGGATCGTGCATGGTGACAAACACCTAGGCTTTAAGTTGTCAGCTTAGTACGAAGCTTGCATTTCAAGGCGTTATGGACCCCAGGGGATGGTCCGTACACGTGGCAGCTGCTGGGAGGATCAAACAATCCCAGATGCTAGCGGATGTCTCGTGTATTCGCCTCTCTGTACTTATAATACCTGAAGACAGAACCGAGAGACATGAGATGCAGCAAACAAGTCAGAGGGTGACTTAATATCATCTTGACCGATTCCTCGGTTTCACGATACCTAAGAACATAATAATACATATATGTATGATGGGGAATACAACACCATATCAGTACAAGCCAAACAACCTACGCCCAATCATCGAAAGGTCCGCGGAGGACCATCGCATGAGCATGTCTCCGGCATGAGATCGACGTGGGGAAAACTGAGAAGAGTGGAGGAATCAATACATCCATGAGGTCGTCCACCATGAACAGAGGGACGACCTCTTTTATTACTCTTCGCTGGCTATCAAACTCCATGTGAGCATCTCTCACATTTGCTATCCCTTGCAGAACTGCAAAAATAGAACACATCAGGCCGAAGACATCGACGAAAAAAACGCGAGATTTTCGACCAAATACGCGTTACGAAGTCGAGACCGAGACCGCCGTTGCAGAACGCGCCTTTTGATCCTCTCCAACGAGCTCGAGTATCTTCGGGCTTGCCATCTGGGGCTTTTCTTGGAGGGCGGCCTGTGCCTGCCCAAGTTTGACTATGCACTGTCATCATGGACAGCGGTCTGTGTAGGGCAGTGGGACTGAAAAGCACTCACGTGCAAGGGCACATCGATGTGTCATCGCCGTTGTGGCAACAGGGACGCCGTCACCTTCAGCATGGTGGTGGTGATGGCGCACTGTCGCATCGCGCTCGTCGTTGTCGTTGTCGTGGAGTGCGGTATTGCATCGCCTTGTCCTCGTGCCGACCCCACCCTCGCTGTGGACGTTGTGGGCACATCGTCACGTCACCCTCACTGCTGCCAGTTGGCGGTGGACATGTCGCGTCGTCGCCGTCACCGTCGCCTTCTCGTCGTTGACGGAATGGTCGTGGTGGTCTCGCGTCGCTGTCGCCAGGGTGTTCGCGGTCGCGCCACTGCAGCGGCCTTCACGTCGTCGCCGTGTGACGATCGTCGAAGCGGTGGTGGCGCGGGGTCACTACTACTGTTGCGTCCTCGACAGCGCAGTGGTGGGGTCGGCGTAGACGCGGTGACGGTAGTGGCAGCAGGATTACTGCTGTTGCCGTATCGGCGTGGTGGTCGGGTCGGCACGGACGTGCCGTCGCGATTGACGGGCACGTTGTTGTGTTGAGGTGGGGCCGGTGCCGACTGCGTTGTCGCGACGACACTGGTGGTGGTGGCAGCGGGGTTGGATAGTGGGGTCGGCACGGCGATGAGGCCAGCGCAAACACGTTGACGACGCGATGGTGGGGTAATGGGGATTGCGTGAACGCGCCGTCGTCGCCGACGACTCGGCGGCGTCGGCGCAGTGGTGTGGTCGGCGCAGACGCAACATCATGGCAGTGGTGGCAGTGGCGCCACTGTTACTACTACGTTGTTGTCGATGACAACGCAGTGGTAGGGCCAGCGTAGACGCGTCGTCACGGTTGGCAGTGTAGCGGTGGTAGCGGTAGGACGGTAAGCGACCCGGAGCACTCGAGAACATGTGAAGGACAGTGGGTGGCGAGGGGTAGCGAGGACTTATACATGTATGGAGGAGCATCAGTGTTGGCGCCTAGTTCCAGTGCACTGAGGATGCCCCCAGTGGTGAATTTAACTTTTCACTTTCGTCGGACACAGCCTCAGTGAATTTTTCGCACTTCCATTTGATCAATCTCCACGTGTTCGCTGGTTCCCGGCCACATAAAATGGGGACTCGTTCACGGCGTCTCT
>JBBPTU010000993.1:0-15685 GCA_038094295.1 Tylopilus aff. beelii | reverse complement strand
GGTTACGAGAACAAAACCCAATCATAAATTGGGCCACCGGAAAGGTACTACTTACCTCCCCCCCGAAATTATGGCATGATTCCCCGAAGGCAGTAACACAACGGTACCTGATCCGGTACCTAGGAATGGATCCGGACGCCCGAATCTCCAAGTGGTGGAAAAGGAAGCTGGACCACGAGGCAGCCAAGGCTTACCCCCTTAGGAAAACCACTATCTCCACCAAATTAGCCGCAGACATTGTCAAAACCCAAGTAACGCTGCCTAAGGAATATGAGGCGTACAAAAGTGTCTTTGAAGATCCACCAGTCGGGGAACTTCCCCCGACCAGAGAATTTGATCACGCCATAGACCTTACGCCGGATTTCATCCTGCGACGAGCGAAAGCTTACTCCTTGAACCCCGAAGAGCAGAAAGCGTGCAGGGAGTTTGTAGACGAACATCTGAAGACCGGGAAAATCACTACTTCAAAATCTCCGCAGGCGTCCCTGTTCTTCTTTGTCCCAAAGAAAGATGGAAAGTTATGGCCATGCCAAGACTACCGCCACCTGAACTCCAGGACCATTAAAAACGCTTATCCCCTCCCCCTGATTTCAGATCTCGTGGATAAACTAAAAGAATCCTCGATCTTTACTAAAATGGATGTCCAATGGGGGTATAACAACGTCCAAATACACCCGAACGATCGATGGAAGGCGGCCTTTAGCACCCCATTTGGACTATTCGAGCCCACGGTCATGTTCTTCGGCCTCTGCAACTCCCCGGCCATGTTCCAAGCATTAATGGATAGCATCTTCGGTGACCTCATTGCGGAAGGATGGCTCGTAATCTACATGGATGACCTTCTCATCCATTCGGCCGATCAAGAAGTTCACGACCAACGAACGAAGCAGGTGTTAGCCCAGCTCCAGGAACATAAACTGTACCTAAAACTTGAGAAGTGCAGCTTCAATGTCCCGGAAGTGGAATACTTAGGGATGATTGTCAGAAAGGGGGCCATCCTCATGGATCCAGTGAAACTAACGGCAATTGAGAATTGGCAACCCCCCACTTCAGTAAAGGCGGTACGCTCCTTTATCGGCTTCTGTAATTTCTACCGAAAGTTCATCCCGGGCTTCTCGGACCTCGCCCGACCGCTCCATTCCCTCACCAACATCAGCAAATCATAACGAAGTTGTGCAGTACTGTGTGGCTTTCCATAGTGTGTTACATCCATCACAGTGCCACATAATGATCCCCCCCTGTGTAGTTATGGCACAGAGCACACAGTGCTGTGCAGATTTGGTAAAGCTGTGCATGCCGTGCAAACTACGTGACACTGTGAACGCTGTGCACTGCCCACAGTATTATATAGCTGTACTGTACTGTACATACCATGTTGAATTGCATCTACTGTAGCTATCTGAGCTGTAATAGACTGCAAGCCCTGTAATTTATGTACTGCCTTCTCGCTGTGGTAGAACTGCATGAACTGCAGTCCCCATGGTGCTTCGTAGTAGTAAAACGATCTGTATTGAATCACATCGTACGATACTGTCTGTAGTACTGTACGTCCCTACTCATCCGCCTCCTCACTAGTCTCCTCCCCACCTGCACACCCATCATCACTGTTTGCTGCTTCGTCATCCACCTCACCACGCACAACCTCATTATCCACCTCGCCATGCACAACTCCATAATCCAACCTATCACCATTCACAGCTTCCGCATTGCTATGCCCGCTGTCGTTGGCGAGTCCTTCATTCGGGGCTGACTCCATTTCCGAGTCAGAAATGTCCATGCCGAACTTGTCCATTTCATGATTGTCTTCTTCACTGTCTTCTATACCATCCCTGTAGATGTGTTAGGATGGCTGTGAATAAACAATCAGTACTTACGATCCCTCGGCAGCCCAATCAGCCAGCATCTTCTCTAGTCGAGGTCCTTTGGAAGGATGGATTATAATGTTCTGGATGCTCCATAAAAATTTCATGTACGACGCTTCAAGTTCCTTTGTGTTAAGATTCGGGTTGGTATCCTTGCCGTTCATCTTGTACACAGTCAATACGAAACGGACCTACAACGCGCGGTGAGTAAATGCGCACGGTCTCGATACTTGCCTACCATCGCAGCTACGAGCGCAAGTGCTTTCCGGGGAACAGATTTGTGGAACTCGGGGAATACCTGGAGACTCTTTGACAAGTTAGAATAGAAAATGGATTGACATACGTGCTTAAGGACAGGGTGGTCGAAGTGAGGTGTCTTTCCCTGCAAAGGTATCGTTAATTGAATATGTTTAATACGAGTGAGCTACTCACGCGTGCGTCGGGCTCTCCTCGTAAGTACTCTGACATTTGCAATAAACCTCTAGCTCTCTCCTTGACAACCGTCAAACGGGCATCCCGGGAGGTGGCAGAAGGTGGCGCATGGAGTGCATACCCAGTCGGAACAACATCCTGGACAGCTCTCTTGAGCATACTGCAAAACGAACCAACATCGTCGTAAAGCTGATTGCGATCAGTCGTGTTACAACGCGGGTAGAATGAGTCTTACTAGAGTGGCCATGTTTGACTTGTACTGCGAGAAACCTAGAATATACGATTAGTGGGAGGAAACGCGAGAGAATATTACTATACCTGCTTCGACTTCTTCATTGTTTTCCTCGTAGCGCGTGATGACGGCCAACAATATCTCATAGCACTCCCAGTCCACAGCAACCTTCTTGTCCGGTAGGAAGGGATGGTTACGAAATAGGGAACACCGCATTTCTCCTTTAGCAATCTCCAAGAGTCGCGTCCAAAGCGGAGGGTAGAAACCGATGTGACACGGCTTAGCTTCGACGGTATTTTTCGTGTTTTTGGAGTACCTGCCACGAGTGCCTTTCGCTTTCGGTGCGTTGGGAATGGATTGTTGATCTGTTGCAACGGCAGCACCATTTGTAGCTGCAGCCTCGTTGTTCTCTGGGGCCTCTTCATTCACTCGCGGGATTAGGTCGTCTCGGTCGCCGCGCGCGACCCGGAGTTCAGATCCTTGTCGCGTGCTGGGGACTTCATATTGCCTTGCAACGGCAGCACCACTTGTAGCTGCAGCCTCATTGTTCTCTGGGGGACGGGGAGCCATATGGTTGACTTGGACAGCGGGGGCCTCTTCGTTCACTCGCGGGATTAGGTCGTCTCGGTCGACGCGCGCGACCTGGAGTTCGGATCCTTGTTGCGTGCTAGGGACTTCATATTGCCTTGGTGGATCATGGCTCGCAGGCCCATGACTTGCCTCGTGTCACCTCGAACCATGACGAACGACGCTGTCCCGGACCGCAGAGAGGTAGTTAGGATCCGGGGACCTATTGCAACGGTTCTTCAAATGGTGGCGATCAAGTACGTCGTAGCTAACATTAGCCTAGATGCGTCCTTAGTTTAATGTGATAAATGAAATGCTGGAACGACTTACACGCTCACGGCCACGTTGCACTGTCGTATGAGACCGAGATTCATCAATGTACTCAGTCCATTCCTGGTTCGAATTGGAATGGGAGAGTGGCGGAGAAGGAAGGGCGCGCTGCTGCCCCATGCTCGATAGATGGCGGTGGGACTGCGTGAGGACCCTGGTCACGGCAGAAACGGCGTGCGAGCGACAGGGTTTCGGCAATGGATCCGTACGCATTGTAGGCTCGCGAAGTTGCAAAGGAGCAGCACGATGGAGTGTGGCCTGCTCTTGATCATAGTCCGCGATCACCTGTGGGGGATGGCGCAGAAGTTGCTCAGGCTCTCGGCCACCATGTGCCACGAGTTGCGGGGGAGCACGACGGGGCAGAGGTTGTCCTTGGTCTTGAGCCGCTACGGCCTCTCCGACATCCATGGCCTGACTTTCATCCCCTGAGCCTTGGTGTTCACGACTCTCTTGCCGGCGATCATCCCGGTTCCCGTACACAGCGTCACCATCGTCGATGTCCATCCGGGTGTCACCATCATCAGAGTCAATGGGTGACAAGATCCGGCCACGAACAGCTCGTTTCTGGAGAAGCCATGAAATCATGAATTGAAAGATAATCATCACTTACTCTTTGCTGCTGACCGCTAGGGCGAGAATTCACACCATTTGGTGCACTATCACCATCTGAACATAAAGCCAGATTATTCTGGGGGCGATCCAATTCGTATTCCTCTAAGGTTTGCCTACCGATGAACAGGGCTTGAGGCTGAAAGCCGAAACGACCTCGGGGACCGGACTGCATAATTTCTTGGGACTCTGAATGTAAGGCATCGGATTCTGCAGCCTCGTCCGTCGCCGCATCCTGGTCAACGATCATTAGTGTACGACCAGTTACACTGAAGAACTAACCTTGGCCTTCTGTTTCCCAGTCTTTCTCTTCTTCCTTGGTCTGCGAGGGGTGGGGGCCATCTGATTGGTTGGTTCACCGGCGAGAACGTCCTCGGATTGCTTGCCACGTCGCGAATCTTCAATTGTGAGAGCAGCTCTCTCCAGTTGAGCAGCATGCCCCCCTTTACCAGCCGTTCTGCAGACTGGTCTAGCGAGGGCAATTGAATTAGATGATCTGGACATGAAAGAATGGCGAGCTGGCGCCAGGAGATGGCAGACCAGACAAGAAACGAGTGGGACGGGAGGTGAAAGGGAACCTCAAGGAGAGGTCCATGGCACAGCAGCCCTAAATAACGAAGAAGATAGCTCCATTCTGATGCAAAATGCGGTCGGATTACCTCTTTGTTGACGGCTGAAGTGAGTGTTTTTCTTGGTAAAGCGACTCGGAAAAGTCAAGCAACGTGTGTCAATGGACCTGCGAGTTCATTAGTCACCAGCTCATCACGCGTTCAGTCCAAACACGTCGCGTTCATCGAAGCAATGTACGAACAAAGAATATATACATGAATGGAGTAGACAGTGTGAGCAAAAACAATGAAGCTTGAGACATAGTGGGGACTGATGCGGAGCATTGTGGACATGTAGATCGATTCAAGTATCTTCCAGTGTCAAATTGACGTATTCTGCGAATATACGAATAGCAATACATAACTTAAAGCACATAAATGGAGTAGATAATGTAATGGGAAGCGGGAAGGTGACCAGCGATGGTGAAGCCGTCTTCATTATTGGCACAAGTGGCCGACTCGGATGCGGTAGGGAACTGGTGTGGATGGAGTGATATCAAGTTCGGAGGGGGTTGGTCGGGTCCCTGGTAGCTGGTGGAGGATCCATCTCCTCGCCATCGCCATCCTCGGACCGGCTGATGCTTCGAATACCGTTAGCTGATAACCTGCGGCTGCGCTGGAGAGATTAGAACTGCCCAAAAGCTCTCGCGAGCGTACCGTCTTGTTTCAGGTAACGAGTGGGGTGGTCAAGGCATTTATGTGAGGGTGCAGGGAAGGTAGAGGGGGTAGCTCATGCAACCGTCTTTTTCGGGGGATGACAAGAGGAAGCTGAACATGCACCCTTGGGTTTAGAGGAGCTGAGAAACCGGTAGGAGGCCGCGGTGGCAGCGGCAGCTCTGATAGCATCTTTGGTCGGGGAAAAGGGCGCAGGCTCTTCATCCACAGGGCTCCTGAACGAATGTGCTGTATTGGTAACGGTACGGCTGCAGCGGGTTGTACGATCAGTGCACCGCGATAATCGTCCATAGAGAGATCTATATCAGTTTCCGTCTGCATGCTGTCGTCCCCAATGTTACTGCTCGTATTGGCACTGAACTGGGGTAGATTTCTCGGTACTAGGTCCAGCACTGCCTTTGACGTCGTCAATGAGTCGATCAAGGGCAGACCACATCTCCCCGAACTGAGTAGACCCTATGGAGTCCCGCAATCCCGACCCTAGACTCCCACTGAGATCAAAGCTCGTCTCTGGCATACCAAAGCTCGATTGCAGGCATGCGAGTGTGGGCAGTGGCCGAAATGGCTCCATAACAGATGGTTGAGTAGATTGTGGATCGTCATCAGGGACAGCGGGAAGAGATTCTCGTCTGTGGTACCTTCGTTGATATAAGCATCTTCATCAGTGTTGACGGTAGTAGAGCTTATTGTGCGCTTCTCAGTGGTCTGGATGGCCGCGAACTGAGCAATGATGTCCATGGCTCCATACGTTACATCCAAGCGTAGCTCATCCTCGTCCGATCCATCGTATTCAGGAACGGTGTCGCCCTGCTCCAGCCATCTTTCCATCCTCGTTGGTTGCAGGTCGTTCCGTAGACACGGGGGATCCAGGACCAGGGGACCCCAACAGACTTTCTATGCTCCTCTTCCGTATCAACCTCATATGAACATCTTCCTTACTAATTCTAGTCTTCGGCCTACACCCACTTTGCAACTCTTGTGCGCTTGTGATCTTGCACAGGGGAGACCACGGGCCCATATGCAGGGATGGAGACCCAGACTTAAAAGCTGGGGAATTAGAAAATCTGGACGAGAGATTGAGTAGGGAATCTGATCGTCGGTGAATGCTCAAGCTTGCAGTCCAATCGGAACTATGCTGAAACATAGTCATCGATGGAGACGTTGGGCAGGATGTTGTGCTGATGGCGAGGCCGGGAAGAGGAGATGGGAGCGACTGGGATGGAATATGTGGTGGCAAAGAGTCCACCGTCTAATGGTCAATAGAAACGTTGGATGAGACGGACGCAGAAAAAGGAGGAGGGGGAGGAGTGCTTGTCGAGAGTGGCGTGTTCCATGGAATGAGGTCAGGCAATTTGAGGACACCGTCCTTGTCGTTCGAACTCGGGGGAATAAGGACCTTTTGAAGCTCTGCTTCCAGATCCAAGTTGGACAAGGACACCTCGGACTGGCCGATGGACAAATTCGCTGGATCTAATTGAGGATCTTCGTCGAAGGAAGAACAGGATAGCTCGGCAACGCCTTCCTTCGCTTCCAATACAGAGAAGGGGTCGACAGAGAGTAAGGCTGCGTCATACACTATCAGGGCCAAAACCGGAGAGGAACGACATAAACTCACAACCATGACTATTCTTGGGGGAACTCTGGTCCCTCGGTGGCTGCAATTCAAACCACAGGATGAGCGAATCTCGATTGGAGTGCTCGCTCCGTGCTGGTTTCTTCACCGGGCTTGGAAACAGTGGCATCATGCTTACGTCTGCATCAACTTCGTCCTCCTGGTGGTCTTGGCGTGCGCGCTCAATATGCGTCGACCTGCCAAGTGGAATGTCTGGACCAGAAGAAAGATCCATGGAGGCCTCAGCCGTTCGAGAAGGTGTTGAGGGCGAACCTTGTACGGCGTGTTCAGAATCGTGGAAGGGGAAACCTGGAGCAGACATGGCCAGAGAAGATACACTGACCCGACGCCGTACGTGCTCAGCATGATGACTGCGCCCATACGGAACTCCACTTCCTATGACCATGTCTGCGGGTAGAGAGAGATGGCGGGAAGGAATTGAAGGTAAACCTAGTCCAAGCAAGGAGGTAGATTGAATCAAACTGTGGACGATACTGGTGATGCTTTGGTCTCCGTCAACGAGCTGAACGGACTCGAAGCTATGTTGTCCTGTATTATCTCTGTCTACAGCACCATCGCAACTTTGCATGGGAACGGGCTCTGGTTCTTCACGCTGCTCGGGTTCGCCATAATCATCCTCGTCGGGGGAAATGAATAGGTCTTCGTCTTCTTCGTTCAGACCAAATTGCAGCGTACGTCAAATCTGATCCACGCCTCGGGGACCATGAAGACGTTTTGAGACGAGGGAAGAGTGAGATGGTGTAATTGGACGGGATGGGGGAGCTGAATGGGGTGGCAACGGTGGCGGGGGAGCGGGCGGAAACAACGCTTTGGGTGGGACGGGTGGTGGCTGCTCTTCTCCTGTACTGACGGATTGTTTGAAGGGGCTCTTCGTGACAGGCTCTTTCTCAACGAGTCCCTGATAAGCTTTGGACTGAAGCCTTTCACGCTTGAAAGCCAAGGATCTCTCATCCTCCACTTCCTCGTGCATAGAATCGGGGCGATGCCGCTAACATGGCAGGTGCAGGAGTGGAGTATCGCTAGAATTCAGGGTGGTTGGTCTCGAAGGTAAGGAAATTTGTGTCTTGAACGGCAACTTCAACACGAGATTACTGTTCCTGACGTGCTTGTCACTGGACGTTGAGCGTCGAGTGACTAGCAGAGGGCTTTCCCTCTCGTTTCGCAATCCTGAGTGTGGTCGTTCCAAAAGTGGAACTTGACGAGGACGACTTGCCTCATCCTTTGGCTGAATCGCGGAGAATGGATGATTGAACCGGATCGGGAGAGTTTGAAAGTAGTCTATCCCTTGATGATCACTGTGTATTCATTACAGTTTGACCGACCCTTGGAAATTTGTCAAGATGTGCGCGCGGGGGGGCAGACAAACCTAGGTCACCATTAGGTGAGTGAGTAATCTCCCTGTCCAGTTGATATCCTGGTGCTGGAACATACCCTGGGCAACGATCGACTACAATCGATGGACAGTGGGCTGAAAGCGTGTCACGACAACGGCGACGCGTCATAGGTCGTGGAGATCCACACGGAGTAGAGGTCGGCATGATTATCAACCGGACTCGTCGAACCCTACATGTGGGCATGACCAAGATGACCATTTGGTTGATCTCCCAGGGTTGAAACATACCTTTGGGAGCGACCACTCAGGCAATGCATCATCAGGGGATCCATGTGGTGGAAGGATCTGCATAGCTACCAACTGGATGCGTTAAGCCCTACGTGTGGACACGGTCAAGGTCATCATCTGGTTGATCTCCCGAGGTTGGAACATACCTTGGGGAATGACTGCCCAGACAATGCATCGGGATCCGCGTGGGGTCGGGGTCTGCATGGCTACAGACCGGATGCGCTGAGCTTTACCTGTGGACATAGCCAAGGTCACCATCTGGTTGATCTCCCAGGGTTGGAACGTACCTCGGGGAACAAGTGCAGATGGTGGGATCCGTGTGGGGGTGGGGTTGATGTAGTTACCGACCGGACGCGTCGAGCCCTATGTGTGGAGGTTACCATCTGGTTGATCTCCCAGGGTTGGAACGTACCTCGGGGAACGACTGCAGATGGTGGGATCCGTGTGGGGGTGGGGTCAATGTAGCTACCGACCGGACGCGTCGAGCCCTACGTGTGGATGCGACTGAGGTTAGTATCTGGTTGATATCCTTGGATTGAAACATACCTTATGGAACGGGAGCTCAGGGCAGATACAAAAGAGGCTGAGAGTGCATACGACGATGTCGAGTACTACGCAGGGATAAAGCCGAGGTGTTATCATCTGGTTGATTTCCAGAAAATGGGACATACCCTGGGCGACGATTGGCTAGGATTTATACTCGGGGAGTCGATAGCACGTACGATTGTGGGGACATTGGACATGGCGGAGATTTGTGTGATAAGGTTGGAATAGGACTTTCTGTCGGAAGGCTGCGGACAATAACATAGACAGTTAGCATGGAATGTAGATCAGGGGAGGGTTTCAAACGCACGAGTCTCTTGGGCCTCAGAACTGCAGGAGTAGGTGTTGTTGTAGATGATCTTTGATGAGCGTCAGAAGACTGGTGTCCGCTGTTTGGATGGGGTGGCTCGAGTGAAAAAAACAACTCGTTGAGGATGAGTCTATGGTCCTGTCGCGTTTCATTTTGCTGGAAAGTCATCGTGTTGTTTTTCAAGTTTCAAAGGACCGTCGACGTTGTAGGGCCACGGTAAGAGGTACGCGGATATGTCCGGACAAACCCATTTGACCAAACATTGTCGCGATCCAGTATTCAAACATCAACTGTAGGTATTTATTGAACAAAATGCATTATACAACTCTAGAAATAGCATAGAAGAAGTCTTTGTCGAAGTACTTATTCAAAAAAAAAGACTCGGACCCATAGATACTGTTCGAGTGTGTAAGTCGTATGTCAGCAGTGCGACCGAAGCGAGGGATGAGGTGTGCATAAGACCTCAGTTGATCCAACGGGAAAACGTCTCCCAAATCCTCTCCAGATGCGTGCTTTGCTCTCTTGAGGACATAAAGATCCGTAGTAGATTCAGTCTCTCCATGTCGTTGAGGCACGATGTCCAATCTTTGTGCATATACAAGAGCACGACTCTCCCAAGGAGAATGAGTGCGTCTCGGGGAAGCGGGGGACATAATTAAACGAACAAGCACTACAGTGTGTCCTGAACATCCTGGGGTCAACGAGGAATTTAGATATAGCGAAGACCTACCAGTTAGACCGCTGCGTGGCCATTGTTGGGACTGGTCTGCTTGCATGATGGCAGCATCGTATCGCCCGTGTTTCCAAGTTCGGTCGGGGGGGTAAGCGTTTACCGTGAATGTAGTCATCGAGTCTTCCGGATGGTGGTAGGTGTTAACGCGATAGCGATTTACTATTTCACCGATTACGAGGGCGAGGGCTAAGGCGAAGATCCGAAGGGAATAGGTAAAGGTTAATGCGACAATGACACAAGTATGGCGGTTACGAGCCAGGTCGATGATCTCGCTCACTCGAGCGGCGTGAGTAAGTTATGCTGATGATTGCGTAGATCTAACTAAAGTACATGAGCGCTGATAGTGGCGCTTTTATACGTAACTTGAAGGGGAGGGAAACGACTACTATAACGAGAGATATAGTAGGAGGAGGAAAGCGTCCGCAGGGAATATGAAATACTACAAGCTCCATCCGAAGGCGATGCAAGCGGAGATGAAGAGATAAGGAAGAAGACATACTGCGGACTGTGCAAGGCAGTGACACGCTTCTAATGAGTCCGTATAGCGGTGTACAAGATAAGATCAGATCGGGACAAGAAAGGAAAGAAAAGGCGATGCAAGGAAAAGAGGTACCCAGCTACTCCGTGGTTGGGCTTCCCACGTCCGAATCCCCCATAGGATATATGAGGTATAGGTCCCGGTCAGAGGTGCTAAGAAGGCCAGCTTGGACGAACGCTTCAGTGGCTCGATCGATAGTACGATGTAACTCAGCGTATCGCCTTTCGATCTCTTCCCAGCCCGTAACATTACCCCCTTGTTGTGACTGAGGCTCCGACTCAGTAGCCGTCGGGGTCCCCCTCGTTCCAAACGACGTCACCGTCGTCCCAGGTGTACCAGTCAAGATCGCGGCATTCCGCTGCAGAGTGTCCTCTAAGACCGCAGGTAGTGCATCGGTAGGGGTTGCGAGGGCAGGAATACTGGGGATGGCCTGGAGCTCGGACGAGGCAGAACTTACAGGTGTAGAGGGGACAGTTGGGACGGAAGTGGGTGTCCTCGTCGCAGGAATAGCAGCGGGGCCTCTCCGGGGGAGCAAGGCCGGAGGGATTGACTCTTCTGGGGGTGCGGAATACCTGCGGAGTGGGCGGCGGACTACCGGGTCGAATCGTGGAGGGTAGGTGGTGCGGCGCGGCGAAGTATTCTCCTTGTCCCAGGACCCATCCCGCTTGGGCGACCTCCGAGTCGGTATCGCTGATTGTGTCAAGCGATGGTAAGGAAGAGGGGGGAGGACTGGGAAGGGAGGTGGAGGAGTGGGGGGTTGCGCCCAGTGAGTCGACAGGGGGGTCGGGGGAAGACGCGGTTGCGGAAACTGGAGGGGTGGTTGGCTGCGGCTGGGAGGAGGAGGAGGAGGAGGGAACGGGGGTGGAGTGGTCCACTGCCAAGGATACCGCCCGGGTGGTCCTAAGAGCTGGTCCTCGACCAAGTCTCTTCTTCCGGCCACGTTGGCCAGGAGTTCTAGCAAGAGATATGGCGGGCGGGGGGTTCGATATCCTAAGGGTGAGCTTCCCTGTAATTCTCCCCATGTATCCCCTAAAGTGCTCCAAGGGGAACGCTGCGAACAGATCACGCAATAAGGTGTTCCGCAGCTCGTAGGAGGTGCGGTCGAGAGCGGGGAAGATCCCGAGTCCTGGTAGTTCCCGGTAAAGGTCGAGAACTGCGGGAGCGATGGCGGAGACGGCAGCGGTCTTATTGGGGGTGGACTTCTTAGACCATTGGAGAAAAAGGGCTGCCCGCCGAGAGGCGTGGATGGCCTGGATCTGTTCGAGAAGGGGGTGGTCGGAGGTGAGAGCGGCGGTTCGCTCGAACTCTGCCACTCGGTCTGGGGAATGGGTGAAGAGGTCGAAGAGCTCCAGTTCGAGCTCGGGAGTGAGGAATTCTGGGAACCAGGGGAGGGAGACGGGGAGAGAGTCACCGTCAGGGTAGGTGGCATGGACGTCGCAGGCAAGGACATGGTCTGGGAGGTAAGGCATGGGGAATGGAGGGGAAGGGATGATGCGGACGGGGTATAAATCCCTTCTTCGCTAGGGGCTTCCTAATTAGTTAGGGGTACCGCTCCGTCGGCTGGGTCCCAAGTGGGGTTCCAATTCGGGTTAGATTGGGGTGGGGCGGTCGGGGCTGAGTAGGTCCAAGACTGCCCCGTGGCGTTCGAGGCATAGGTCGGGGCGACGAGGGTGATTTGGATCCCAGTATGAGATCGTTGGATTTGGAGAACCATCCCTCTCTTAGAGAGCAGGGATGCGAGATAGGCTATGAGCAAGAAAAAGGAGACGGTGACGAGGGCAATGGAGTTGTAGAGGGACATCATGGTGGGGAGTTAGGAGCGTGGGAAGTCCTTCTGGTGTTGCTGCTGGTACTCCCTGAGAGTCCGCTTGGCATGGGAAAGATTACTGGCAGGTTCCCACGAGTCTTCCGACGTGGCATAGCCTTTCCAGGATACCAGATATTCGGTTCGTCTTCCCACTCTCCTGTGGCGTTTGATGGTTTCCACTTCGTATTCCACTTCTCCGTCGACTAATTGAGGCGGTGGGGCAGGGAAGCTGGGGCCATGTTCTCGGGTCGTGACGGCAGGAGATAGCTTCGAGGTGTGAAATACGTCATGGATCTTCCAGGTCGCCGGAATGGCTAGCCGGTAGCTTAGGCGACTAAGGACTTGGGTTATTTCAAAGGGGCCAACGCGCTTAGGTGCAAATTTCCTATTTTGGTATTTGATCTTGAGATCCTTCGCGTCGAGCCAGACTTTCGTCCCCACTTTCCATCCTTTGAAGCGGGACGCGACTCGTTCCCTCATGTCCTGTTGGGCCTTGTGGTGGGCGGCCAATGCCTCTTTCCTGGTTTCTTCAAGAAATTTGGCGCGAGATTCTAGTGCAGGGAGGAAGGTAGTCTTGGTCAATGATGGGTACGCTCTAGGTTCATACCCCATCATGAGGGAGTAGGGGGTTACGTTCGTGGCCGAGTGTGTTGCGGAATTATGGGAGAATTCTGCAAGTGGGAGCATTGCCGCCCATTTGTCTGGCTTATTGCCGCAGAATATCCGAAGGTAGGTCTCGAGTTCTTGGTTCACTCGTTCCGTTTCGCCGTCAGTCTGGGGGTGATAGGCGGTAGAGAGGGCGACATCGTAATGAAGCAAACGGGCTAGCTCCTTGGCAAAGGCGGACGCAAAGGGGGGGCCTCTGTCTGAGATACACTTGTCATGCAAGCCGAATCTGGGGAAGACAAAGCGGAAAAAGAGGTCCGCGACCCCCTCCGCCGTGATGGTCTTGGAGCAAGGGCAGAAAATGACCCCCTTCGTAAGCCCCTGGTCGACCACGACCAAGACCGAATCGTGGCCCTGGGACAGGGGAAGGTCGGTAATGAGGTCCATCGAGAGCTGCTGAAACGGCCACGTGGCGGTAGAGCTGATAGGGGAGAGACCCAGAGTCGTTGGGTGAGTGTTGACCTTGGAGGCCTGGCAGATCGCGCACCCAGCAACGAAGTTGCGGACGTGGGTAGGGAGGCCTGGCCACCAGTAGTCCCAGGAGACGCGGTGTAGGGTGCGGAAGCGACCCTCGTGGCCCCCGGCGGGGGAATAGTGGAGCTCGCGCAGGAGGGCCGAGCGGGCTGGTTCCGGGACATAAAGGCGCCCCTTGAAATACAAAGAGCCTTCCACGAAGGTCCAGTCGTCGCGGTTGGAACGAGGGAGGATGGGGGAGCCGTCGCGCAAGGCCTGGAGGGCGTGGAGGACCAGCGGGTCCTCCGACGTGGACGCAGCGATTTTATCCGCGATGGCTACGTCGATCATGCGTACAAAAGCTTCGGGTGGCAAGAAGGTGACGTGACGGTTATCCTGTGAAGTATCCACTTCGTGTTTGCGGGAGAGGGTGTCTGCCGGGCCCATGGCTGTCCCGGGAAGCGCTTTCCAAAGGAGGTCGAAGTCCTGCAGGAACATCTGCCAGCGGGCCTGGCGGCGAGAGAGGTCCTGCGGGTGCTTAAAGTAGGTGAGGTTGCGGTGGTCCGTAAGGATGGTGACCGGGTGAGTGGTCCCAGTCAGGTAGTGACGCCATTCGTGGAGAGCCAGGATGACCGCGAGCATTTCTCGGTCATAGATGTCGTAGTTCCGCTCAGCCGATCCGAAGGTCTTAGAGAAATAGGCACAGGGATGGAGATCCCTGGAGGTGTCGTGCTGCATCAGAACCCCTCCGGCGGCGAGGAGTGAGGCATCCGTCATAACGGTGAATGGCTTGGAGGTGTCGGGGTATCGAAGGACAGGGGCCTTGAGGAATTCTGCCTTGAGGGCCGTGAAGGCTTTCTGGTGGTCCGCAGCCCACTCCCAAGGAGCCCCTTTCTTGGTAAGGGAGTGGAGGGGACGGGCGAGGTCCGAAAATCCAGGGATAAACTTTTGATAGAAATTACAAAACCCGATGAAGGAGCGTACGGCCTTCACAGACGTAGGGGGTTGCCAGTTTTCTATCGCGGTCAGTTTCACTGGGTCCATAAGAACTGCCCCTTTCTTCACGATCATCCCAAGGTATTCGACCTCGGGGACGTTGAAGCTGCATTTTTCAAGTTTCAAATAAAGTTTGTGTTCCCGGAGACGGCTCAGGACTAATTTCGTCCGTCGGTCATGGGTCTCCTGATCGGCCGAGTGAATGAGGAGATCGTCCATGTAGATTACGAGCCATCCTTCCGCAATGAGGTCCCCGAAAATGCTATCCATAAGTGCCTGAAACGTGGCTGGGGAGTTACAGAGACCGAAGAACATGACCGTGGGTTCAAATAGTCCGAAAGGGGTGCTGAATGCTGCCTTCCACCGGTCATTTGGCCGGATCTGGACATTGTTATATCCCCATCGGACGTCCATCTTGGTAAAGATCGAGGATTCCTTTAGTTTATCCACAAGGTCGGAAATAAGGGGGAGCGGATAGGCATTCTTGATCGTTCCTGAGTTCAGATGGCGATAATCTTGACATGGGCATAACTTCCCGTCTTTCTTAGGAATGAAGAAGAATGGGGAGGCTTGTGGGGATTTAGAGGTCGTTATCTTCCCGCTTTTCAAGTGTTCCTCTACAAACTCTCTGCATGCTTTCTGCTCCTCCGGATTGAGTGGATAGGCTTTGGCTCGTCGCGGGACGAAGTCCGGCGCAAGGTCTATAGCATGGTCGAAGTCCCTTGTCGGGGGAAGTTCTCCCAGGGGGGGGTCCTCAAAGACGCTTTGGTACTCGTTGTACTCTTTCGGTAGTGTCACCTTGTTCTTTGCCGCGTTTGCAGCAATTGTCGTGGAGATGGTGGTTTTCCTAAGGGGGTAAGCCTTAGCGGCTTCGTGATCCAATTTCTTTTTCCACCATCTAGAGATCCGAGCATCCGGGTCCATCCCTAGGTACCGAATCAAGTATCGCTGTGTTAGGGCCTTTGGGGAGTCATGTCGTAATTTTGGGGGAGTGGTGTGTAAGACCTTCCCAGTTGCCCAGTTTATGATCGGCTTCTGTTCCCGTAACCACGGCAGCCCTAGGATGACGT
>JBBPTU010000992.1:0-15706 GCA_038094295.1 Tylopilus aff. beelii | reverse complement strand
TAGCGCCTCTCCGAATCTGCTCAAACTTTCGACGCTCACGCGTCGCGTCCCAGAACATTGCGACTACTTCCCTCTAGCAGATGTGATAGTTAGGGATTTAGGGCATCCCAGCGGACGACTTCCTCTGTGTGGCCGACAGCAGATATGGAGCGAGCCCTGGAACAATTTGGACAGTGGCCACCAATCACTGCGGATGTGCTGCTACATTGTCTCGCATCCACCTCTCGCATCCACCTCTCCGATGAATGGAAGAAGTGCTTGGTATTGCTCGCTCAACTCCTTTTGGAGGTTCAGCATGCACGGAGACTACTTCGATTCATTCTCCGTGGCCTTGAAGAAGAGGTTTGGAAAGAGTTGAAGAACGAGCAGTGTGATGGGTGGGATGCCGAGGAGTACCCTGATTGGCTACTGATACAGGTGGGCTGTTTTCGACGACACCTCCGAGCCATTTTCACTCGCGCTGATGATCGGTCTCAGATTCAGGGTGATTTTCTCATTCGACGGGATCAGGCGATCACTGCGATGGAGCTAATGTCACCACGATCCGGGGGAAACGCGGTGATGCAGGTGAACATTGGCGAGGGAAAATCGTCGGTGATCATCCCGATCGTCGCTGCTGCTCTTGCAGATGGTGAACAACTTGTGCGGGTGATTGTCCCGAAGGCGTTGACAGGCCAGATGTTTGACGTTCTAGTTTCCCGTCTCGGGTGGCTTGGCAACAGGCCTATATACGACATTTCCTTCCCTCGCACCGGGTATAACGACCCGAAGAACAAGCTGGATTTGAAAACCTTACGGAAACTGTTGTCTCAGTGTGTGGCCGAGCGCGGGATTTTACTCGTCCAGCCAGAACACGTCGTGTCACTGAAGCTGATGGGGATCGAAAAACAGATACATCGGGGAACATTTCTGAACCACCCGCATTCGATCTATCGGCGCATCCTGACAGGGTCGTCGATCGCTAGCAGATTGGTGCGTCTAGAGGCGGTCTCCATGAATAAATTGTGGTTGAGTCGGATGATGTAATACTAGCTATACAGCGATCGTGGCCTTGTTGGTGGCGTATTTCGACGGCTCCGAGTCAACCAATAGCAAAACACCTCGAAAACCACCGACTCCGACTGGGATGACTCCCGGTCTGATGGCCTAGAGGGTTGGTCAGGCCTTCTCAGGTGGATTTATTCCAACGCTCGAGATATTCTCGATGAGAGCGACGAGATCCTTCACCCCCGGTCCCAATTGATCTACGCGCTCGGTGTCGAGCGGCATATGGACGGATACCATAACCGGTGGACGATCACTCAGCAGGTTCTCCAGCTTGTGAAGGATAATGTACATGCGCTTCGGAGGAATTATCCCGACTCCGTCGAGTATGATGGTAGCGGACCAGGATCGTTGCCGCGGGTCTGGATCGTGGGAGGTTCCGAGGTTGGCAGACGGCTAATTTCAATGGTCTCAGAAGCCGTGATGGCGGGACGACTTCCAAATTTCGACTTTCAACAAATCCCCAACTTAGCGTTACGTGACGCAATTCGCAATTTCATACCTGACCAGAATATCCTCCAAGTCTCCGAGACGGCGAAAACAGCGGAGGAGTATACCAAGGGATGCCACCAGAGCTACCTGTGAAATGGGTCATCGCTTCTTCGTGGTCTCTTGTCGTCCAATATCCTCCTGTTTGCTCTTTCGGAGAGGAGATGGCGCGTCGACTATGGCCTCCTGGGGTAGCGTGGCAAGCACTCAACGATGCTCACAGTGCCATATCGAGCCAAGGATGTGCCAGCACCAAACACCCAGTTCGGCCATCCGGATTTGACCATCATTCTCACGTGTCTATCCTACTACTATACTGGCCTCACCGAGGAGCAACTGCGGACTGCGTTCGAAATTCTGCTCGGCCAAGACGACCCATCCGCAGAACACAAGCATTGGATCAAATGATACGGGTCACTGCCGGAGTCGCTTCGGAAACTGAGCGACATCAACACGAGATCGTCGGAGGAATGGGACAACGTCACGTTTCCACTTTTCTTCAAGAATCAAGCCGTGATAGACTTCTACCTATCGCGAGTAGTCGTCCCCAGGGAAGTGAAAGAATTCCCATGGAAGCTGTGCGGATCCAGTTGGAATTTAGGAGAGAAGCGGGAGAGGCTTGTCACTGGTGAGTGGACTTGCAGTCAATAACGTGAATTTCTGACCGAGTCGCACGTCCGAAGGATTTTCTGGGACGAGTGACTGTCGATGGTTGTTACCACTGTCTGTTGTTCAGCTCGAGCTCGAGCATCAGCGAGGAAGTAGCGCAAGCTTTCTTGAACGACTGGTCCATCAAGAACGAGAAAAAGACTTGCAAAACTACGTCGTGGCTCACGAAAGCGGGAAGCGACAGACTACTGTCGAGCTCCTGCGACTAGTAGCCTTGCAACGACCCGGAATTCGTGTCCTGTTAGGTGTCGGGGGGCAGGTACTCGACTTGTCCAATCACGAAGTTGCCGAAGCATGGCTCGACCTCGTCCGTGATGCAGAGGCGGCTGTCTATTTCGACAATATTGACGAGCTGATGGTACTGCAATGGAACAGCAAACATCGACCGGTGTCATCATCGCCATTCTCTCGGCAGCTTGAAAAATGTATCGTGTACCTGGACCATCCGCACACGAGAGGGACCGGTCTCAAATTCCCCATTGGATGGCGAGCAGCAGTGACATTGGGCCCCAAGGTAACGAAGGATGCTCTGGTGCAAGGTTCGTAAGGGCGTTTTCGTTGATTTGAAACCTTATGGTCTATCTCTCAGGCTGCATGCGAATGCGGAAGCTCGGTCGCGGACGCACTGTCATGTTCTTCGCAGCACCTATGGTCGATCAGAGCATCCGAGCCGTGATCGGAAAGCAAGATCGGGTCGTCGCGGTCACAACCAGTGATGTGATTTGCCGGACGATACGAGAGACATGGGCTGATGTTGAACATCGGGCACCTTACTGGGCACAACAAGGGATCGATCATCGATCGTGATACAATGCGTTGACCCGTTTCTGCAACGATGAGGTGTCGCCAAAGCAGCTGTCGGATGCATGGCTCCATCCGAACTGCAAATCGCTGGCAGATCTATATACACCCCGCAAAACGGAAGCTATGGAAAGTGATTTGTCTGCAGTCCAAGGGATGCAGCAACAGTGCAAAGATCTCGGGGTACTGTCGGTTCCCAGAGGGTGGCTGGAAGAAGAACAGGAGCGGGAGGTGCACAGGGAGCAAGAGCGCGAACGTGAGGTAGAGTTACCTCTGGAAGCGAATCCAGCGGAACATTACCTCCATCCGGACGTCGTTTCCTTCGTCAAGACAGGTGTCATATCCCCATTTCACTCCGGCGGCGCTCTTGTTCCCGTCTTCACGAAGCTGGAACGGAGCACTGCTGCCACTCGTGATGCAGATGTCTGGAGTCCATCCATCCTAGCAGCGGTGGATTTCAGCAGGACGATCAAACCAGAGTCGACCAAGGAGACGATGGATCAGTATCTCCGACCTGTTCAATGGATTCTCTCAGGAAAAACGGATCGGGGTGTGGTGCTCGTGATGCTGTGCCCGTTCGAGGCCAATCTCCTGATGCCAGACATCAGGGTGAGCAGACACGTCTATCTCCATCTATACGCGCCTCGGACCGCGGAACGCATGAAACAATCGGACGATCTGAGGCTGTATACGATCCCACCGCTGCCCTCCGATTGGACTCCGCCCTGGGAGCTGGTCGATCAGCTGAATGTGTTCGCTGGGCAGCTCTATATTCGAGATTACGAACCGTACATCCGTCTCTGCCGTTTCCTGGAAGTGCCGACGAACGAGCCACTGAGCGAGAGACGAAAGGTTCGACGGAATCTGTTCAATATTCCTGGGAGTTTGGATGAGATGGAAATGACATTTGGAGGTTCACCTCTACCAACGG
The DNA here is from genome assembly GCA_038094295.1 of Tylopilus aff. beelii. Taxonomy (NCBI): domain Eukaryota; kingdom Fungi; phylum Basidiomycota; class Agaricomycetes; order Boletales; family Boletaceae; genus Tylopilus; species Tylopilus aff. beelii. The sequence continues at coordinate 11,772 of JBBPTU010000992.1, read as the reverse complement.
TAATGGCGTTGCTTGCGATTCGGAATCGAGGGCGACCGTTCGACCACACGCATATGGGGAAGATTTTTCAGGGCCAGATACTGACAAAGGAAGACATTGATGGCCACGGATCTGCTATCGCTGACCCCAGCACTCTCCTACCTTTGGGCGTGGAGGACGAATTTGTGTTTCCTTGACCACTCAACGAGGATTGGACACGGCCGGACAATTGTACAGCAGAATGTCCGGCGTCGAAGCGTTCCCCGGCAGTAACAGCGTCCGCGTCATCCCTGAACGATGGTCAAGATATGGCAGGATACTCCCGGGGGGTCCAAGCAAGCCTTGGAGGCAGATGGAGATGAGAAGTTCGAGACGAAGCGTCCACGTACTGATTGACAACCTGAACGCATTACATGTTAGACTGTGATACATACTTTGATAGCTATCAACGACATCTTTCTCTCAGTTTTTTACTCGTGTCGCACTCTTTCCTTTCGTGCGCTTCTTGTATGAACAAAGTACACCGCCGACGTCCGACGTGTCCGAACGGCCCACGTCGAGTGTTGCTTGAGAAGCGATGGTCAGGTAGATGTTCAGAAAGGAGGACATTCTACAAGAAATTCAGCTTAGTGGCGTGCAAGCCAACCATCCAGCGGGTTCCCTTCGAGCGACGGAAGCAGCCATTGCGGTGGGGCTCGTACACCACCGATGTCATCGCACCCGCTCGACCGCCAGCCCGACTCGGACCCGCAACACCAGCTCGTCCGTCCCCCACTGCCCCACGACGCTCACCCCCGCTGGCCATCCGTCCGCCCCCAGACCCGCAGGGACGCTCAGCGCAGGCAACACAGCGAGCGACGCGGGGACGGTCATCACGTCCGGCAGGTACGTCTCCATCCGCCTCGCCTGCGTCCGTGTCGTCGGCGAGCCGCGGGGCCGTGCGGATCGCCGACGGGTGGATCAGCACGTCGACGCCCGAGGTTGCCGGTCGAGGACGTACCAGGAGGACGTTTGGGTGTCGAAAGATGTTGTCAAAGTCGGGCTTGACGCGCGCGCGGACGCGTTAGGCTTGCAAAAGGTAGTCGTCGAACGCGCTGGGCAGCGGGTCAGTTGGGAACTTGGGATGGGGTGGCGCGGCGGGCACAGGTGAGCTCACTCGGCGGTCAGGGCGTACGTACCTAGTAGGATTCGTTTTCGGACCTCTCGACCGAACCCTGCGGTGCATGAATGTGCATAGACCGTGCTTGGTGACGATTTGGAGGTTCCAGGGGGAGGTGGGACGCGGAGGCCTGTTGGGATAGGTGTCATCGCTCGAACGGCGTTGGGGAAGAACGGGACTGACCGTACTGAATGCCATCGAATCGAGCGAGGTTGCTGGACGCTTCCGCACTCGCAATGACATAGTATGCGCTCATAGCATACTGCGTTGCCGGGAGTGAGACTGGGACGATGGCTGCCCCAGCGCCCTTGAGGCTTTTGACGATTGCACGCAAGGTGTCGGTAATCCCGGGTTCTAGCTCGAGTGGAAAGTATTCCTGTGAATTGGCGAGGTTAGCAGACCTTTGAAGAAAGTGCAATGCTTACGTGGGGTATCCAATCCGGAGGCCATCGAGTGAGTCAGGTTGAACGTCAGAAAATATCCTGGGGGGACAGGATTCTACGGCAGAGATTGCTCTGTCCCTGAGTTCTGGTGACGCAGCAGTTGGATCGCGTGCGTCGTGTACTGATATGACATCTGGAACTCGCGAGTATAGGCTAGCTTGACTGGTTCAACACGTACCGAACACCTGCTTCACGGTATCAACCGACCGGGCAAGTATACCCATACAATCGAGGCTGTCTGCGTACGAAATCACACCCCACCTAGGTTCCTCGACCGTCTGTCACGCGAGAGCCATATGAACGACATGACTTTACTCACCTACTGATGAGACCGTACGAAGGCTTGAGGCCCATGACACCGCAATACGACGCGGGTAGCCTCACGGAACCACCGGTGTCAGTCCCCAGAGCACTGATCCCTGCATGTCAGTCCAACTCCAGATATGGCGAAACCACGCACGCAGTACACATCCCGGCCGCAATGCCTGCCGCACTCCCGCCAGAGCTCCCACCCGCGCTCCTGGACGCGGCGGGCCGGAACGGATTGACGACAGGCCCGTGGACAGAGTTGACGTTGAGCGAGCTGGGGGGCGTTCAGGCGAGCTTGGCGTGCAACGAGGAGCGTACCCCATGCCGAACTCGTCGCAGTTGGCTTTCCCGACGATGTGTGCTCCCGCGTCGCGTAGGAGCGACACGGCGGTCGCGTCGAATAGCGACGTCAGTCTGGGTGGTCGACGAGAATAAAAGATGGACCGGCGAGCATGGCGGAGGAACAGGTGGTCGGGAGGGAAGCGGTCACGGTGCAGATGTTGACTTTGATGGAGAGGGTCGTGCCGCGGAGAGGGCCATCATGGTTGGTGGGCGGGTCATTGCAGACGTGGACGAGCGCGTTGATGTCTTGAACTGTGCAAATGGCGCGACGCCATGCTCGACGGCGCAGAGCCATGCGTGGTTACGGAAGCGGACGAGAAAACAAAACATCGACTCCGAATACCTGAGTTGGCCATTGCTTCACTGGCAAGAAGTCATCTCACTTTGCTGTGCGCACAGAGAACACGACCACCTTGAAGCGGCGACTGCCCAGACTTGTCTCTGTACGCGGTCATTGTCCATATATACGCCAAGGGCCTGCCGTCTAAACGCCCTCTTCCTCCATCGGACCATCTTACACCATGCCTCGAACCATCCTCATCGGTTTTGGCGTCGTTGTCGATGCCGTCGCTGGCTGGTAAGCATTTCCCCGATAAGCGGTGGTCGTGTTCAGACCGTGTCTAGGCTTGGGTCCTATGGAGGCGAGAACTCCCTGTGCGATATTTCTAGAGTACGTTGATCCTGATCGGCCATGTTTCGGTTCCATATTCTTGCCCGTAACTCGATTGGGCATGTATGCTGGCGAAGTAGGCGTGCCCAGGCTCCTCAGGCTCTTGAAGAAGTATGGAATCACTGCTACTTGGTTCATCCCAGGTACGTGCGTCATGCATATGTCCTTCTGCGTGCACCTCATACGCACAGGACACAGCCTGGAAACTTTCCCAAAGGAGATGGCGGTCGTCCGCGACGCTGGACATGAAATGTGTGCAATGACATGTCCTTTGGCTCATTCACTCGCTAACCCTCCCAGTGGACTTCATGGGTCACGAGGTAAGCTCATCCAATGGTCAACGAATTTCCCATATATCCTGTGTTGGACCACAGAACCCGATTGCGCTGTCATTCAAACAGCAGCACAAACTCCTCACCGACTTCAACTTTGGCAAGCCTCCAAAAGGAAGCATAGCGCCATGGTGGGAAGTAAGCAAGGAAGGCACAACACTACTTCTTGACAAAGGCATTGAATACGGTCGAGTGATCCTCCGCTGTATGCATCTGACTTCTGATACACCATCTAGACCGTTCCAACATGGCCCGCGAGTGAGTTGGCACTCCACGATCTATACACAAGATCTGACCCTCCTTAGCTCTCAAGCTTACTACCTGCGAGACCAGGATTACTGGACCAAGATCGACTACTCGGCCAAAGCGGAGACTTGGATGAAACCCCTTACGAAAGGAAAGGAAACCGGAGTGGTCGAAATCCCGGCGAATTGGTGCATTTCGTTGTTCTAGACGCTTCAGAATCCTCATCGCTTCGCATGTCGTAGGTACTTGGACGGTATGATCCCGATGATGTGAGTCAAGTCACTTGGGAGTGCGTTACCGTCGCCGAACGCATTCATAGGTTCATCAAGGCGAGCCCAAGTTCGCAGGGATGGGCGCACCCCGTACACGGGCCGGAGGACATCGTCCCAAACTTGATGTGGTATTACACACCGGAGGTGGTGCAGAGACTGGTGGGGTGTTACCCGCCCATCAGGGAGGACGACGATGCGGAGAGGCGGATGGGCGAGATGATGAGCGACAGACAGGTATACGTCCCCTCGCGGGTGTTCGCGCGCGATTTCTGGGAGGCGGGGTTCCCGGTGTCGAGGTACGAAATTCGGCGGACGCCAGAGCAGCTGCGCCCAAAAGGTGCGTTGCTGACCTGTCTTTTGGGGGAACTGACCCGCGACAGGCGAGCAGGGTTCGTCACGCACGGCACTCGGTGTTTTTGGTCCCTGAGGACCCCGAGTATGACTGACGAACAGACGAAAGTGGCGGTCGCGTGGCTGGACGCGATCGACGACGAGTTTGCCATCCTCGAACGCGATGGCAGACCTACCCACCCGTCAGAGTATGCGCTCACCCTGAGGGAGGACCAGATGATCGCCTGGCAGGAAGACGAGAGGTGGGACGAACTCTTGAGGATTGCCAGCGTCGTTGTTGGAGAAGGTACGCTTCTTGCTCCTTGCAACGCACTGTTGACGCCATAAAGCTTCGCCAGCCTGAAGCTCGGGGGACAGACGAACGTCGGGAACATCGTTATGTATAGTTATAAGTTATGACACGTAAACGAGAATCCAGGTCAATCCAACAAGGAATTTTCTTCCATCGGTACACGCGATGACTCTAGACATGCTTCCTGTACCAGGATAAAAGCTAAAAGACGGTTTACAAACGAGCGAGTTGGACGACACCTGCACCGCAATGAATCCAAACGCGGCAAGCCCGAGCGCGACCCCGGTCTGGCCGTCTGGGAGATGAGGGTGGAAACGGAGACGGCCACAGCACCGTTTGCGGCAGGGGTTGACACTGCGCTCGGCGCTACGGACGTGGTAGCGGTAGAAGTGATGGTCACGACCACCGGCCCGGCAGCCTGAGCCATGCGTCACAAATGTGGGTACTTGAGGCAACTTCTCGTTTTCACCGCTGCCCCATCGTCCTTAAGCTTCATCCCAGTACCACCATGTCCACCACCACCGAATCTGCGTCTGACCTCGGTTCACTACCACTCTTCCCAAATCATTCGAATATGCCGTTACCCATGTATTCTTTCCTCTCGAGCTCCCCGAAGAGAACGACTACGCCGTTGAGGACGACCTTTCACTGGTGGATGCAGTATGCACCGCTCCCCATGCTTACGCCCCTCATGTCCGCGGAACCTCTAAAGAGGACCTTTGGCGTCGCATTACAAACATCCTCGACAACTTGCGAGCCTCTGTCCAGACTGAGGATCTGGACAAAGACCTTGTCATCTCCCAACTACGTGGAATGGGGGTCGGAGGTACGCCGAAAGCCGCTGTGTAAAACTCACGCTGACTACGTATAGACATCATCACGTTTTTCGTCCGCCCCGAGAACACTGCGATCGTCATCACGAAGCGAGAGAGCAACACCCTGTCCGAGTCGTTCGAGGGTCCCCGAGCGAGCGTGCTGTAAAGAAGACGCCAGGGTCACTGAAATGCGCTTATCCCTGGTTTGCTGCCGAGATACCGAACGAGGTGTTTGACTGCGAGGGCTTTCAATCTGAGCTCGCTAATTTCCTGTCTCTCCCCGGCACTATCAATGAAGATCTCCCTCACCCACACTACGTTACAGCCCTGTTCGCTGGTCCCTTGCAAGGCGTTGACCAGACTGCAGATGTCACTGCCACTCCAAACACATTCGTGACGAGGTTGTAAGGCAGGGTCGCCAAGAGAAGGTCGTTTGGCGTCGTTCTGCACTGTGGATCTTCATCAGGGTTGCAATTCAAACGTCTGCTGACCGTTCTTCTGTTGGTCGCGTCTTCTACAAACGATTCATCTTGTACTTCATATACATCCTCGCGAGGGAGGGGAACAGTTCGAATCTTTCTAATGATCTTCTTCATCTCGTGTCTTCCAAAATCTTCTGCTGTCTAACTAAGCTCGGTCCCCCTACTCCGGACTGGCTTTCTGGAATGGCCCCTCCACACATGCTCTCGTCTTCGAGAGATACTAGATGCTAGGTGGAAGGAGCTGGGTATTCGCCGATCCCCGTTCCGTAATCCGACGGAAGAAGAACTCGTTCGAGATACAAAGTTGTCTCTCCTAAACAGCGGAGAATACATCCGCAGGATTATGTCCACTCCAGATACTGTCCAACCTCGTGCTCCATTTCAACCCAATCGTCACCCCAGTGGCACCCTCGACGACCTTTAGTCTCTGGATGGCGTCTTTTTCGATCAGGCATATGAAGCCGATCGTGCAGTTACCAAGTATGATATCGAGCGATCAGTCGAGCAAGGAATTGACGATTGGATTCCTCATGTTGCCGACGTTGATGACCCATGCGCTCGGCTCGATAATTTGATGGATCAATACCACGAGAAGTTTAGCAAGGAGTTTATGGCGGATTCGGTGCACGACTACATCCAGATTCTCACTCTGGTCGAACTCTTTATCGCCCTCGACAAACTTGCGGTACAGGAGATCCTCATGCTCGCCGATTACTCCCCTGGCATCTCGATAGAGTGGCTAGAAGAGCGTTGCCTCCACAGAACGACGAACCTCCGTCGTCTTTCATGCGCGTACCAGTACCTTGTTGCACGCGAATCGCGATCGCGGAAGATGGCGTTGTCAGATGAATTCACCGAAGATAGTTTTCCTGTCCGTTATTATGACCAATCTCCGCACCTTCAACGACTCAAAGCTCGCGTTGAACGAGAGACAATTACTGCGTATGCTCATCAACCAGCTGAGCGTGGAATTATGGGCACTCAGGATGATCATCACGATCAAGAGCAACGACGAGCTCCGTCCGCAGATTTTCTTCGCTTTTTACTGTGTGACTCCCCATCACGTGCCAAGGTTGTGGTGTTCGAGTTGCAATGTCCACCCTGTTTTCGTATCTGGCGTTCTGCTATCGCCCGAATCTGCCACCGCATTTCTCTCTGCATTCCTCCTAGACGTGGAAAGAAGGACTACGTACTAGTACCGCTTGCGAATATTCCTGAGTTGCAAACGTATCTTCCCGAGCAGCAGCTCGAGCCATACGACCCACGCCTTGTCTATCTTTATTCACACAGGTTCCGGCATCTGCCAGTGGAAGCCTCGTTGCATTATTGCGTTTTTAAAGATAGGGAAAGGGAATACGAACTCTGGTCACGACGACGGGAGGAATTAAGCTGTTTCTCTCTCAGGCCGAGATACACTGGCACCCATGGCCTTTCGAACATACCTCGGGCCCAGACACTTCCAACGGTGTTCTTGCAAGCCAGTCCAGCTGTCCTCAAGATTTATCCCTCGACGAATATATCACATCCAGACACCTGCAGATCAGCCCACTGCTCCAACGGCTCAATATCCTGTATGGATTGCGTACCAAAACCCTCAACCTTCGTCGCGAGCGAGTCCATTTCCTCCTCTCGAATGCAGTCTCCCAAGTTGGACCTTTTGATCCAAATACAGGAACATAGGTCTGGCATCAAGAACTTCACAATCCGTGTTTTTGCAACACCATTATCGATGAACTCGATAGCCTGTTTGTGGATGGAGCAGGATTGATCGATGGGGTGTTCATGAGTACCATTTCATTATTGCTCACTCGCATACAGGGATTGGCACTTACCCTGAACTTCTCGTGGAACGTGACAGTCGTTTCACTCTTATCCTCGAGGAGGCTGCGAGGGGTGCTGTCCTTATCGATCCATCGAATCATGGTATTGATCTTGCGATTACGGATGTTTTTTCAAGCTACCACCCAGGCGTTCTTACACTGGAGGCCTTGCTGTGTCCAAATTCCCGTTGGCTTACATGTAGGACCGACAGAATCCGAAGCCAACCTTCGCAAACAGTGCACGTCAAGCTTCTCAACGGGGAGATTCGAGTAGATGGTCGGCCTTGCGGTCGACTACCGAATGAAAATTTGTATCATGAAGATTGTCAGCATATATTCGGTGATGTATGCACATGTATCGATTCTTGACCTCGATGAGTTCCTAACCCGCCTTTCATAGAATCCACGTTTCGTCGTCCTATCTAATCTTTCTGGAATGGATTTCATGACCCTCGCTGTGACTCCTAACTACAATGTGAGGGCACTGAACATTTGATGCAGCCATGATGATTCGAGTCTAGCAGGTACACTTTTCACTGCGAGATACGCAGCTGTTGGTTCGAGCGGAATGCAATCAAACAAATCAAGTCCTCGAACTCATTCCTAGAGACATACTGCAACAAGACCTTCCACCTGCGCTGGACAGAGATCACCTATATTGGCTGAATATCTCCTCAGGGGTCGTCGAGATACGGCCTAGCGGACATTGGTGGGAAAAATCGGTGGAAAACTGGAGGATCGAGTACACACCTGATTCATACTGCCTGCGAAGAGGTTGCGAGTTTCTTGTGGATATTCGAAGTCCAACATATGCAATGCTTTCTGAATGTTTCGACTGCCTTGTTCACAAGACGGTCCAGAGCTCATATGAGGTGTCGGACATCCTAGCCACTATGCGTCCTGTCAGATCTGTTCAATTCACCTCGAGGCAACAAGCAACTGTTACCCTGCCTCGCCAAGGTTTATCCTTCTTCGTCAATGAGAGAGGAGAGCTGGAGTCCAGTGACTTCAAGAACATGGTCTACGACGAAGATCAGTGCATTCAAGCATTGTTTGGTCTAGAGAATATCCTTGTCCTTCGGCCAATAACTTGCGTTTCGGGGTTTCCTGTCCCAGAAGCATTGGTCCCTAGAGTTGTTCTCATACCAATTGTCGGTTCGAAAATGAGAAGATCAACTTTAAGAAAGATACTGGAATCTACCACATCTTCAAAGTGGATCCAGAATTGGGTTGCTTACTTGCAGAGGACCGCGCCAACCTGGAAAGCGTGGGACTTCTCGCCTATTTACATACCATGACTAGCTTCCATCAGCCTGATCCACTTACAGGCAAGACGGGCGTCCAGGCAGGACTTGACTTCCTTCAGTCGGCAGGATGTCGCTCAATCCCACAGCACGGAGCCTTTTCCGACCTATCGAATTTTAATCCTGGGAGCTCGGCCGAGTATTCTCAACTTAACCGTGGAAATCAGGAAATACAGCGTCGATACTATTGGAGAGCTTACAGCGGCGATAATGATGTGTTAAAGGATTTGCGTGATGCGCGTCGAGCTGCGCATCTATTTCCCGGCGTCTGTGGAGGACTACGACGACTTAGACTGTCCGATTCAGACTTCAAACATTCGACTACCCCCTCCACCGACGTACTGGGTCTCACCTGCACCACATTATATATCCAGCTAGCACACATGTCCACAGATCACACTCGCTCAATTACTTTCCAACCGTTGTGGCAGTGAGGGGAGAGAGGCCGGGGCTGGAGAGCTGGAGGTCTCGGGGCGTGGCAGTGAGGCGAGGTCACGGGGTCGTCGGAGGTTGCCGGAGTGGGTCGTAGCATGGGCGCGGTGTAGAGCCCAGGAGATCGCAGGTCGGGGTAGTCAGCCATAGTCACCCCTTCCCCTTTCCACAGTACACGCTCGGGATTGCCCAAACTCAGTATGTTCCCGCGAGGTTGCTTCCACTGGCACTGGGAGGGTGGCAAGACATTCGAAAGGCCTGCATTAGATCGATTATTCCCCCCTCTTTAGACCAGCTCATCATTTCAAGAAGAATACCTCGCTCTCCTTCTACCAGTAAAGGATGAGAACGTCAGCAATGAATCTCTCCCGACCCACAGTAGCGCAACAATTCACGATATCGATAAGCTTAAATTTCAGATACATTATACGAGATGTAGGACCAGCTACCTCGATGCCATCGACATGTTGAAGACGAATTTGGGGCCGAAGACAGATATGGAGCGAGACCTGGAACAATTTTGACAGTGGCCACCAATCACTGCGGATGTGCTGTTGCATTGTCTCGCATCCACCTCTCGCATCCACCTCTCCGATGAATGGAAGAAATGCTTGGTATTGCTCGCTCAACTAGTACTTTTGGAGGTTCAGCACGCACGGAGACTGCTTCGATTCATTCTCGATGGCCTTGAAGAAGAGTTTTTGAACGAATTGAAGAACGAGCAGTGCAGTGGGTGGGATACCGAGGAACACCCTGATTGGCTACTGATACAGGTGGGTTGTTTTCGACAACACCTCCAAGTCATTTCCACTCGCGCTGATGATCGGTCTCAGATTCAGGGTGATTTTCTCATTCGACGGGATCAAGCGGTCACTGCGATGGAGCTAATTTCACCACAATCTGGGGGAAACACGGTGATGCAGGTGAGCATTGGTGAGGGAAAATCGTCGGTGATCATCCCGATCGTCATTGCTGCTCTTGCAGATGGTGAACAACTTTTGCGGGTGATTGTCCCAAAAGCGTTGGCACGGCAGATGTTTGACGTTATCGTTTCCCGTCTCGGGTGGCTTGGCAACAGGCCTATATACCACATTCCCTTCTCTCGCACTAAGTTCAACGACCCGGAGAACAAGCTGAATTTGAAAACTTTACGGAAACTGTTGTCTCAGTGTGTGGCTGAGCGCGGGATTTTACTCGTCCAGCCGGAACACGTCGTGTCACTGAAGCTAATGGGGATCGAGAAACAGATACATCGTGGAACAACTGTACCGGGATCGTTTCCGAACCACTCGCATTCTATCCGTCGACACATCCTGACAAGGTCATCGATTACTAGCAGATTGGTGCGTCTAGAGGCGGTTTCCATGAATAAATTATGGTTCATTCGGCTGACGATGCTATACTAGCTATCCCTTGTTGGTGGCATGCAATCGCAGAACCCCTCGAAAAACACCGACTCCGACTCGTATGCCTCCCGATCTGATGACCCAGATGGTTGGTTAGGCCTTCTCAAATGGATTTATTCCAACGCTCGAGATATTCTTGATAAGAGCGACGAGATCCTTCACCCCCGGTTTCAATTGATCTACACGCTTGGTTACAAGCAGCATACGGACGGGTACCCCAACCGGTGGACGATCACTCAGCAGATTCTCCAGCTTGTGAAGGATAACGTATATGCGCTTCGGAGGTATTATCCCGGCTCTGTCGAGTATAAGGGTAGCGGACCGAAAATGGCTAATTTCAACGATCTCAGAAGACGTGATGGCGGGACGACTTCCAAATTTCGACTTTCAACAAATCCCCAACCCAGCGTTACGTGACGCGATTCGCAATTTCATATCTGACCAGAATATCCTCCAAGTCTCCGAGACGGCAAAAACGGCGGAGGAGTATGCCAAGGGATGCCACCAGAGCTACCTGTGAAATGGGTTATTGCTTCTTCGTGGTCTCTTGTCGTCCAATATCCTCCTGTTTGCTCTTTCGGAGAGATGGCATGTCGACTATGGCCTAATTCCGCAGCCGCGGGATAGTTTTTTTTGGCCGTAAAGAGCCTCCAACGATGTTCGCAGTGCCATATCGAGCCAAGGATGTGCCAGCACCAAACACCCAGTTCGGCCATCCTGACTTGACCATCACTCTCACGTGTCTATCCTACTACTATGCTGGCCTCACCGAGGAGAAACTGCGGACTGCGTTCGAATTTCTGCTCGACCAAGACGACCCTTTCACGGAATACACGCTTTGGATCAAAGGCTGCGGGTCACTACTGGAGTCGCTTCGGAAACTAAGCGACATCAATACGAAATCGTCGGAGGAATGGGACAACGTCACGTTTCCACACTTCTCTAAGAATCAAGGGGTGATGGACTTCTACCTGTCGCGAGTAGTGTTCCACAGGGAAGCGAAAGAATTCCCATGGAAGCTGTGCGGATCCAGTTGGGATTTAGGAGAGAAGCGGGAAAAGCTTGTCACTGGTGAGTGAACTTGCAGTCAATAACGTGAATTTCTGACCGAGTCGCAC